>OMKZ01015109.1:8619-24284 GCA_900302535.1 Neoniphon sammara | reverse complement strand
ACTGGTGTCCAGCTGGCTCGGTGCATGTCAGGGGAATGCAAGTTGTGGGAGAATGTGATGTGTAGAGTGTGGCACTAAAGGAAAGGTCATGAGGTCACCAAAATTGAGAGGGTTAATCCACTGGGGAGCATGAATGTCCTCATCAAATTTCATAGCAATCCACCCAATAGATTGTGAGACATCAAATTTGACATTTTGGTCTCAAGGTGGAGCTAGAAGAAAGATAATGGTGACACTAAAACGAACTAGGGTTCATTCCTGGGAACCATGAGCACACTCAGCAAATTACATGGCCAGTCCATTACATTTAGAAATATTTTGTGTATAAGTCAAATGTTTGGCCTGAGGGTTGTTCTGTAGGACAGGTCATAGGATGACCATAGTCAAAAAGAATCTTCCTTTGGGGAGTACAGATGCATTTAACAAATATGGAAATCCACTGATTACATTTTGTGATATCCTATGTGCCAAGTTGACATTTTGGCCTGAAGGTGGCACTACAGGAAAGGCCAAGAGGTCACCAATCATTGATAGATTTCTTCTTCTGGATAGCATAAATACGCTCACCAAATTCCATGGCCATCTGCCCACTGGATTTCAATGTTGCCTTGGACTAAAGTGCTGAACGGATGGACATATAGACAGATGGACAGACAGAGAGAGAAACATGGCCGTCCTGCCAGTAAGGCAAAAAGAGTCACTTGTCACTGCAAAACAAACAAACAAACAAAGAAAAAACCTTCATACAAGCAAAGGTCACATAATTACATGCACAAATTAAGCCAGTGCAGCAGGGATTAACGCGTCACTCATACTCCCTAGAGTATGAGTGACTCCCTATCTAGAGGAGGACCAAGCCAATCAAGAATGATACTGGCCTATGCTCTCATACATTTCAGTAACCTTGCATGTTATGTTAACCAAGCTTCCAAGTCTGCTTCCACTGCACAGGCTCTTTCTGCTAAACTATGATATAAAACACTGAAACAGATTAAATAAAACCCAAATAAAAAGTGATTATTTTTACCATACATTAAGAGTTAATTTTCACTGGCAAGCAAGCACTGATGTACATTCATACAGATTACAGCTGTATTTGTATAGTATATTTAACTATCATGACAGGTTTCCAGATATTTGTAAATGCCCATCAATTTACCTTGACCACAACTGCTATCGCCATGAGCTTATAGTTTCCTGGACATTAAATAGGAAGGAAGAATTCCTCTCACCATGACCACGGCATGAAATCATCCAAAAATGAGCTGTGTCCATTTATGCCCTTCAGCAAACAACAGAAAATGGAAAATTCATCTACAAACTGCCAATCCCCATATTGGCGGAGGCAGCTGTCTATATAAAATGCATGCAGGTGAGAAAATGGTACGATCCTGTGGGGCGTCAGTGGATGAAAACAGCCTCTCAGAGGGACCCATTAACCTGATCACACTGAGGTCTGTCAATATGAAAGTCCCATAATGTTGACCTGACAGGAGCCTATCAACAAGAACATCTACAAACCTCTCAACATGCGGCTGCAAAGAGTTGAAGGCTGAAGAATGATGTAATGCAAGTCTTACATGAGTGCTTGGTCCCTTTAGATGCTAATACATAGATGAAATGCTGTAAGTACAGCATCTTCCATCCCATCCCTGCTCTATATGTGAATTGCATATAACATAATCACTTTGGCTTTGAATATATGCGTTTTTTTTTTTAAATAAATTTCTCCTTTTTCCATCTCATGGGGAGTTAATGCCACAGGCATGAAAATATGCAATTCCCTGGGGTTAATCGCTTTGGAAAACGGGCTTAATGGTCACATTTCCCGTGGCTAGAAAATGTGTGATTTTGTCAAATAAATTAAAAAGTGCAACTGAATTGCCCAGCACAGGTCTTGAGTACCTTCCCATTTCTGCCTGTTAGTACCAGGTGTATTCTTGTGGCCCTCTTTAATTTCGTAAATCGTCACAGTCAAACTGCTGATAAAAGTTATTCAGCTCATTGCCTAGTTTTGAGTTAAAATCCTTCAGATTTATCAGAATGTTGCTGCTAAAGCTCTGTTTTCTCCATTTCTGCTGGGCCTTCTGTGGGAATAAAAAGTAAGGTTTTTACAGCGGCAGCATAAAATGCCCATAGTATCTGCAGGGAGTTGATAGAGTTGTTGATCAAAACCAGTGACTCGGTGATTATATGTTCAGGTACTGAGATTTCTTGCTTTCAGCAACTTCCTTTCTGGCAGTGCTATGGAAAAAAAACAACCTCAACAACAACCCTCTTCACCCCATTTCCTTTATATTTACTTAAAGCTCCATGAGGCAAGACTTTCAAATAACAAGAATTAAGAGTGTACCAGTGGTCTGTATAACAGACCAAAGTGGTTGTGGGTTGTCTGAGCATGTGAGTAAGTTAGTAACATTGCCATGTTTGGATCATGCCTGTGTTGTTGGTAGCAGGGCTAAATATTAAGTTTGCAGCAGAGGAAAGATGTTACAACAGAGTCAATTCTTGCAAGAACTGCAATATGTAAAACTGCTTACCTTAAATCACAGTGAACATATGATATGGCAGAGAAGCTGGGTTATAACGTAACACTGCATTGCTTAATATCTGCAATGCTTTTGCCAGGGTTTGCACAGCCTATTGTGAGTACAATGCAAGCACTTTCCAAGCACTTTCAAGGTGCTTAAACCAAAATTTCCAGACTCTTGAGGCCATCATCTAATCTTAAAAGTTTTTTCTTTCAGTGAGACCATGATCTGGGACGCGTATTTTCATCAGACTTCAACCTGCTAAAAGTGAAACCTAACAGTCTCCCAATGAAGTGAAACCTAACTGCAAGCCCCAGACCACATGACCTAAATGGTGAACGGCCTGAGTGCCCTGGAGTCAAATTGGAGTTGCAGTGGAGGAGAAAGTCCCATCCATTCTAAGTGAGACACAGATACAGAGACACAGATTGTCCCTATTTGCCCAAATTGAATACCGGTGTCAGGTATGTACATTTCTCTGCACATAAGGAAGAAACTGAAACCAGTGAGTGAAATCTAAAGTATCCCCTAAACAGAAGTGAGCAGCACTCTATGCAGAGAAAGCTGGACTCTCCAACATTAGATCTCTTACCTATGTTGTCCCTTTGATATCCTTTGGTATAAAAGCAACATTATTTCTGTAGACTCAAGTTAGACATTTTCAGCTACTTCCCTTTGAAGAGTTGTAGCTTTAGTATTCCTTTCATTTCTGACCTTATCTCCTCTCTAGCTTCCCTAAAAGCAGCCACACCACCTCCTGAAAAACAACGTTCTCTTTATCTAGCGTGATCCTCAGTGGATTAAAAATCCGGGGATTGTTCCTGGGACAGATTGTCATCTTTTTAATTGGATTTCCTCAGTCTTTGCAAAAACCTATATAACCATGCACGCTATCTCTGAGTACATCAATTAGTTGATTCCTGAAACACAGTCTGTGCATTAATTTGCTCTGCCGCCATGCCAGGGAGCTGTCATCACTCCAGACCTTAATCTGCCACACCATAGCCCTCCAACCCTAAAGCAGCAGAAGGGGAGCAGGTGTAATGTTGTGGTCCAGTGACCCAAATGAAGCTCCAGCCACCAATTTATAATCCCTCTTGATAGAGCTATAATAAAGATCCCGTTTCTTTCCATGCAGCGAAGGGCGAATGACACCCTGGATCTCATAAAATTTGGAAAAATCAAACGTTTCCAATGTCACTTTGCTGTTATAATGTTCACTGTCTCGAGAGAAGACTTTCTGAATCACTGAGAAATTTGTTGGCTACAGTCTCGGTTCTCAGCCTTCAATTGAAAGTAAACAATAGTGACAAATGACTGAGGGAATTCTCTGGGGGGATAGTGAGGCTGATAGGGAATGGAGCTAAATGTCAGGAAGATAAACTGATTTGTGTTGGGTGACATTGCTGAACCATCTGCAATGAAGATGGTCGCGTTGCACTGAAGCAAACTTCAAAGATCAGAGCTGCTGAGTGAAAAGCTTGTAGCTCCGAAATGTCAACTTCACAGCAGCTAAGAAAAACAGCCGTGGTTTTAGCATGAGGACCCTGCAGATGGTAGGTTTTTGAAAGTGTTCCGTAAGACCAAGAGGTCAGAGAAGTTTCTCTCAACCCATAGTAGAGAATGTCATCTTTCAACTGAGGCAGAGAGCATGATAATCACAAAACCGGCATTATAAGGTTTTCACATGACAACAGTGATATGCAAAAGCATCTTGATGGCTCAGCAGGCTGAGGCTCACACTACATTATTTGCAGTCTCTGGATTTGATTTATACCCTTAATTGCATCCTCCCTAGCATGTCCCATCTTACTTACCTCTCCATTGTTTATTACACAGTGATGCCATAAAAATATAATAATAATAATAAAAAAGCTGAATATTCTATATATTAAAAGCATTCATGTATAAAGGCTATTAAAGGGATGGTATAAACAGACCCTGTCCTGCTGTTGTAATTAAAAATTCATAAAAGTGTAGCGACTGAAGCCAAGCAAATTGCATTAATCAAAAGCTTGCCGTGGATTTATGGAAACGCATCGTGCTGGCTGACAGTTTCCACTGTAACTAATGCGATACACTACTCAACTATGCAGAAACTGAATGAAACGAGGCCATCGCTTGGTGCTTTGCGGTGAAAAACATGGGCCTCTAGTTTTGGTAATTTTCATATTATCAGTGGAGGTGGAGGAATTACATGGTATTTTATGAGAGGAGAAAAATATGGGCCCATTCTTATTTCATGGACCCACAAGTCTGTTTGTAATCTGATTTATTTTGTAAATATCCACACTAAATTAGTCTACTTTACATGAAACTGAAAACTGTCATCCAATATAAGCATTTCAGTTTCAGGTCTTAGGAGGGCCCTTCCACTTCAGACCCTGGGTAGTGAGTCCCGCTTTTCCCCCCATTGGGACGCCCCTGCCAGGAAGTAACTCTGTGACCCTCTATCTGTCGAAGCTAAGTCAACACAGGAGTTACAGATTTGGTTCAGTGATTCAGTGATATGGTCCATGACTCTCCGCCATGACGTACTGACACTTTTGTAATGAGGAGGTGAGTTCAATAATAATCATTATAATAATAAACTTTAGTTGTATAGCACCTTTCACACAGCAATGTAGCTCAAAGTATTTCACAACAAGGAAATTACAAACACGACATGCTTCACATGAAGGATGAAATAAAATGAAAACAAAAACATGTTAAAGAACATAAATGCAATAGCAATAATAAAATGATATAGTGAAAAATGAGGTAAAAAGAACAGAATGCATAGAATACATAAAATCAGTAAAACACAATAACAGCAATAATAGTAAATCAAGTTTAAAGAATAGAGCTTAATAGGTACTACACTATACCTTCAGTGGTGTGGGTTTGAGATTTAATAAGCAAAAACTCTGTGCCATAAAGCATAACAGAACCTATGTTTCACGACGGACACAGACTCAGCACTGGTGTTGATTAAGCAGAATAAGCCTTTTTCAGCTTACTCTAGAACATCTTCCCCTGGGTTTAAACCTCACCGTGGGTCTTGTCTGTGCTGGGCGCAAGCCTGATGCTGCCTCAGAAAAAAAACAAAAACAAAAAAAACTGTTGTGGTGCTGTGGGTAAAAAAATGGAAAAAAAACAAACAAACAAAAAAATCAGATCAGTCTTTTTCATCACAGTAGGTGCAGAATATACAGCAATGTAAACATGTAAATAGCGATATGCAGCACCACCCCAAATATATATATATACAGTTGGAAAAAATGCATGCGTGTGTTTTCAACAAAACTCATCAGTTCTCTCTGGAAATTGAAATAAGTAGATTACTTCAGTGAGGATTATTATGGAGAGTTGTCAGTTTATACAATCATGTAAACAGCTGAAACTGATCATTATTTACCCACAGGAACTGTGGCACTGTTGTGCAAATGTCAGCGTACGAAAATAGCATGGAACGCCTGTGTCTGCACTAAGAGGTGGTTTGCGGAGATGGAGTGTGTTTTTGGACACCAATAATGCACTGCACCACCAGATTCATATCGACACTTCCCTCTGAAGCATTTCTTGCCTATTTTGGCACAAGTGATGCTGTGGCAAGCCATGAAATTACCAAACCCACCCGCCTGCACCCAATGAAATTACTACTGTGCTCGATGTGTGTTTCATGCTTTCATTCTAACTCTGGGTCATCATGTAGAAATCGGTCAAATTTTCATATCAATAAAAGTCTGTTTCAGCCTGTTGAAAGATTCAACCTGTTGACAGCTCATGAAAGCTTTGAGATTTGCTCTTCTAAACACTCGGGTGTCTGGTAGGACTGTCTTGTGTTTTACAAGCCTTTATTTTATTTTACAAAGTAGTTAAATTCATATTTAAATGATGCAATTAACAAAACTTTTAAGACAAAAATCAAATTAAAATACAATGGGAGATTCAAATCAATTTCAAAATCGGATACCACTATGCACAAAGCAAGCAGGGAGATGAAGTCAGCAGCCTGTTTGAGGTCCTAACAGGCCTGGCCAAGGTTTCACCATTTATTTCACAGTGTCACTCACAACAACATTTCTTTCATTCGTTTGGTATTAGACTGCCAGAACAGATTATTTGTCAATCAGGTTACACTGTCAAACAAAAAGAACATTTTTAATCTCCTGTTATAAATATTTCTAATTTGACTCTGGTCCTGGCAAGCGCCACACCACTATATTACTGTTTATTTGACAGGGACAAGCATTCGGCCCTGCGGTGGAAAATCTGCTGCTGTGAGCACAGAATAAACCGGCAGTCAATAACCAGAACTACTTCAAGATCTATTTGCAAACTTAAATAAAACAAAATAAAGGAATATTAGCTTTAAAAATGACTAATATCCTAAAATACCTATCCTCTAAAACCTTGGATTTGCAATTTACACTGCATCTCTGGTGCCTATTTGAAACAAAAGCTTCAGGAGTCAAGTTGCAATGTCAGTCTCTAAAAATAAAAGCGAGTGCTTCTTTGTTGACTCAGCAATTTGCAGCAGTGTTAAACAAGAGGAGAAATCCAGCATATAAAAGGGAGAGCTCATTTATTTCTCCCCTTAAGCTCTACTGTAGCTGCAGCTGCTGTCATCATGTTCCGAAAAAAGAGAATTACACCCCAAAACAACAAAACCGCCACCAGAAACAATGTGGGTCACCTATCCTGTATTTTAACAGCGTTAATGTGTTTTGGGGTGGAATTTTCCTTTAAAATGTACTGAGTTTTGCTTATGTGGTTGTTTGACTTTTGCCGACCTAGTTCAGGCTTCACACAGGGTTTGGGGTTTAGTTACTCTTTAAAGTGAATTTAATTTAATTGAATCTAACTTAATTTAATTAATTTTTCTCCATTCAAACATTGAGACATTTTGCAAATACTATTTTAACAAGGTATGGAAATAACACTCGGGCAGCATGCAACTTAACTTTGGCACAAAGTGTCTTCAGAGATGACAGTGTTAGAGGTTGTCCTCTAGACTCAGCTGCAGGGGGGTTGTGGGGAGCAGCGGGAGAGTTCTGCATACAATACGTCCTCCTGTCACCGCCGCATCTTCCGCACATCCCTCCATCCCTCTCTTCTCCGCTACATGCTCAGATTAAACAGTTACAGCAGCCTGCAGTGGCCACTGGCCTGACATGACAGATGCAATAGCCTGTTGTGTCTGAGACCACAGAATAATAAACTGCCACCCTGTCACTGGGTCCCGTCTCTTTTCTGGCTCTCTCCCTTCTATGATAAACACCCCACGGCTCAATTCATCATCACTTTTCTCTGAGAGCCTCTTTCTTCCCTCTTCCTTTATTCTCTCTCTCTCAGCCTCTGGACTGTAATATCTGGCTCCGCTATTCTGTGCTCGCTTTTTGCATGTCTGCATCGTTTTAGAATTCAAAGAGCGTCTGATTGGACCATGGGTGCTTCTCTGCAGGGCAAGTGGAAGGTCCCCTGGGAGGCTTGTCAAAACATACACTTTTATTGCTCCTTGTCATAGTAGTTTCCTTGGTAGCAGTTGCCACCAACTTCTCCACCAACAGAGAAGCAGCTGGCTCCAAATGCCAACGTCAACATCATTTGCTCACAGAATCTGTATAAAAAAGGGCCAGAATTAACTACATTCATTCCACGCAACATCAGTGTATACAGAGATACAGGCACCATACTGATCAAACATTTCAAACAAATTTCTATATTGTGAAGTTAAGATGTGGATTCAAGTGATGCTCACATATTCTTCCATATGCAAAATGGTCAGTAAATGGAGGTATACTGATACACGGCCTGACTGGATCTACAGTGTGTAATTTGTAGTACAAAAGAATACAATGATTAATTATTTGTTTAATTATAATTTACGCTGCATTGATTATTCAAATGTCCCTTGCACCCTGGAGAGTTGCAGGCTTATTTTTAGATGACTTACAAAGATCTTCCAGACACTATGATTGATAACTGTATTGTGCATGGGTTGCCAGGTCGACCACCATGTTAATTAACGGGAGGTACAGGATTCGGTGTTGTTGGAAGACGTAAAAGATGGACGTTTCTTTGCCAAAGGCTGCAACAAGAGCCATCATGACTCATTTGGCCCCTCGATTTCTGCATTGCCACACAAACAAGGCAGACAAATAAAAACCAATTTGTGAGGAGATGATTGTCATTTTCCATTTTGCATTTGATTACAAGTCCACACCGGTAGTCGACTTCCAACTTGGCTTCCTTTAATTATCTCCTGGCCAACTTGCCAGCTCATTATAACCAGACTCCAATGGAACATTATCCCAAGACAATACCCCAGGCGGCAAATAAGGAAAACTAGATTTTGACCGATATGTGTTTCTGAAGGCCAGTATGCCAGTATCTCTGGGGCTAGTCTACCAGGAATGCATTTGCCTTTTGACCATTTTTAGGCCACAAACATTCCAAAAATTATAAGTTTTCAGTGTTTTCCCCTCATAATTGTAGTGAAAAAGCCTCTGAATCAACATTTAGACCATTAAACACAGAATTTCCTGAAAACCCACAATAATAAAATCCATTAAGATGGATCAGTTAGCTGTTTTGTATTCTGTAGCTACGGTTCAGCAGACTAAGCTAAGTTTGTTTGGGAAGGGGAAGTGAGCGTGCACAGCTGCAGTGCGCGGTGTGTGTGCACGAGACATGATTGGCACAGAGGTAGCAATGCCTCCTTGACATGATTGGTTGTTTGATTTGCACCCAACAGATTATAACAAATGAGATTGCAGCCCCAGGACCAGCCTCTCAGTCCATTTAGTTTGGCTCATACCCTCCGTGTATAATGGTGATTTGTCAATATTGTGAAGGAAAAAAAGTTACCTACAGAGTCTTTGAGAAAAAAGTCACCCTTACTTCTTTTTAGTTTACTTCTTTGGTGAACCCACTTGCCTTCACCTGCCTTGTTTACTTCAGTTAGCGATTTCCTTCCTTTGCCAGAATGCCTGTTGATAACCTCCAAAGAAACAGCATGGCCTTGTTGCTGTCAATCAAAGGTGGACTTATGAACATAAAAATATAGCAGGCCTAGTGTTTGTGAACATTCATAATACATATCTTGCAGCAGCATTGCATCCTGCTCTATTGAGGCTACTGTCAATGTGGAAATTTCTATCTCTTCCTTTTCAGTGATGGATTTCTCTGAATATTGGTACAAAATGGCGAGTTTAGAAAGAAGCTCTTACTATGAAGCTGGGAGTAAAATCCTCCCACACCACACAGGAATAATGTCTCTGGTTAGACATCTGATAGTAATATCAAATTGAGGGGAAGCGAGTCGGGCTTGTGGCCTGAACATGGTTGGTTTGGAAAAATCTGGGTACCTCCCTCAACCCCCAACTGCTCCAGTAAAAGTGGTTGTACTGCAGCTCCCAAGTGTGAATGTGTGTAACTGTGTGAGTGTGAGGCAGGGCTTTGCTGAAAAAAGAGCAAAACTAAATACAGATATTGCATCAAGATAATGTCACTTGATTGAAGGAGGTTATTGCAACAAGTGGATTTGTATTGGAAACAAATGAAACGACCTCTTCCCTGTGGTGTCACGGCAGATTTTTATCACTGGCTTTAAGAAAAACTAACATTTGAAGGAAAGGAAGATAAGTGTCAATACTTCATGAGGTGACTTGATAAGATGCATATTTTCTGCAGCGCACTCACTTATGCTAATGTGCTTATGGACAATATTGGTGCTGAAGTGCGTATGCTGATGCTGGTGAGGGGAGATAAGGATGGTGTGGCCCTGGGAACTCTGCAACTCAGTGCGATTGGAAATCTATTAAAACTGCTGTTGACAAAAGAAATTGAAATGTGAATCGTGGCCAAGACCAAAAATTAATCAGACTAATCAGACAGATAATAAGCAAGGGTTAGACAAAGAGCCACTCATTTTCCCTTATCTCTTGCTCTCTCTCTCTCTTCCTCCTCTAACACTGCAAAAATGTCCATCATAACCAACCAATGTAATCTAATACTGAGGTTTATAATCTTACTAAATAACATTAACTCCTTAAACGGATTTTGATTTTCCCTTAAATTTTCCCTTAAGCAGCTTCAAAGATTTTTTTTTTTCTTTTTCTTTTTTTTGATATTACATGAAAATGTACACATTGTGTATCTGCTGGTTGCAACTTCACTGAAGCTACATCACGCTTATATTGAGTGAAATATTCAAAGCCTAGATGCCATTGTTTTATGGCTGCAGCATTACATCAACTAGAAAATATCTACATGTTTTGTGGATCATTTTACACACATTTCCCTTGAATTCAGCAGGATATGTTTGACATTTTTGGAAACATTGGGATCTCCACGAGAATTTCAAATAAAGTTCTGCGGGTGTGAACAAAGCAAACCGTGCAAAATTGACAAACCCACCGATGCGACCTGCAGGGTCGAGTTTCTTCCTAAATTCCTTCCTCAATTTCTACCTTAATTTTCCTGAATCAAGTTTAATTTTCATGACACCAGCAGAGTTCCTTTTTGTCACATTGGCAGATATTTGCAGAAAATCAAGATTTTAAGACTGACTGTGGCACTAAATGTCTTATTAACATGGAATTTTTTTTTCCAGTGAATGACTTTCAGGAATTTTTTCTCAGAGATTGACATTTCTATTGAGAGCACACAATGACAGATGGGCAACAGAAACACATAATATTTAGCATTTCAATTTGTGTGAATGCATGGCTCTAACCCACCGCCATCCTACAACCCACCGACTCCCTGGAGCTCTCGCTGGAAATGAGAATGTGCTTTTCAGCCTGCCAAAACCAATAAAACTGAATGAATTTGGATTAACTGAAATGCCCTTTGCCTGTCTGCCTGTGTATTCATGCCATCCCATCAACCATGCACCACCTACTGTTTTGCCTCATCACACACCTATAATTTAATCAGAAAAATGAGGCCCGTTGAGGCTTTTGTTCTTTGTGCAAGTTCAGCAAGATCAAACCTTGAGGAACAAAATCTGAAACCGTCATAAAGGAGGGGTTTCTATCTTTCGTTCTTTATTATAATCAGAAGAATTCAATTGATCTTGCATCGCAGAGAAGTGAAAAGTCCTTTCCAGATTGTCAATTTTAATTACACCCAAATCAGATGTAAACAGAGCTAATAAATCATATTCGCCTTTATTGATTACCTGACACACACCTGGAAGATGCCATGTAAGCCAGTGGTAAATGATAATCTAATCTGTGGTTCGCTCCTCCTCTCTTCTCCCAAGAAATCTGTTCAAATGAGTCAAGAAACAATATTTCCAAAGGGTCTCACTGGGTGCTTATAAGCAATTTATTTAGGCAATCAAGCTGTTTTTCAGTGCTGAGTGCAATTGCGTGTGGAACTTTTCCCACCCTAAAGCCTCATTTTTACCATTTTACAACAAATGAATTGAATTAGGGTTGCTGCAATCTATTCCTCAGTCACCATGTCCATTAAGGAAAAATAAGTTTGAAATGTGCAGCAAATACTTCACTGATTTACATACTCAAATAAACAGAGCCTCTGCAAAAGCCAAGTATTAACTGTACACCAGCATCATATAATTGTGTGTATGTGAATGTTACTGATGCACAAAAGAACATATTTATCAGTGTCTGAACATGAACACACAGGTACCAAACAATCAATATAATGTTCTGTAATTCCAACAAAAAGCTCTCTCATCTTTGGTGTCATCTTTCCTTAGAAAGAAATACTTCATAATAGCCATCTCAGCGGCTATCAGTTCAATAATGGCAGTGTGGTTTTATCTGCTGTGGAAGACCAAAGCAATCTGCTTGCTGCAGTGTGAGCCTTTCACTGCTGGCCTGTTGAAATCAATGTTTCTGCATAAAGCAACATTTTTCAGGTGAAAAACACCCTTACTTACTCCTCATGAACACCCATGTATATAGTTTACACAGTTAAAAGGTACCAAAGGAACTTCACTCAACACTTGTACATTTGGAATGGTTATTTCAAATTAAATGAATCCACTGAGTTTTTGCAAGCTTGGATAATGCATTACAAAATTAAAAAACAAAAAAAATTAAAATTATTTTCCCACGTACCCCTCCTACAGTCTGTCCATCCAAGTAGTTTCCGGATGAGGTATCCAGTCTGCCATGACCTCCCCTGTATCCCTTCACCCTAGTACAATTGGGCTGGATGGGTATTTGTTTGTGGAGCTCAAACCGACAAAAGTTTACATGTGAAAAAATAACGTCTCTTTCCAAAAACAATGACAGAGATAGCCGACATAAATCCACACCCATCAGGGGGAGAAGAGTTTCATTGGGAGCTCCTGCTGCAGAACAACCGGCAAACCGGTATTTTGCATGAACTGTCCCTTTAAGTGATCAGCTAGGGAACCAAAGAGTCATTGTTTTCTGTCATTTTTCACCTGCGCCATTGTTGTGTTGTTCATTTGTATGTTCCATTGTGCAAATAAATAAAATAAAAAGCAAAACAGTTCTGACAGCAGACTGAATGATGAATACCAAAATAATCCATGTGTCCCCTGTAGATCATTGGTTCTGGAGCTCCATGCTAACGCTTTAGCATGTGCTGCAAACAATGTAGAGCGCTTGTGAGACACAAACAGTTTCTCAAAGGTCAGAAAATGAGGATTTATGGTAGCTCTATTGCTAAATGCAGCTAGGTCTGGCAGGTGTCTGTGGCAGATTGGTAAAATACAAATATAATGTCCTGTTTTTTTTGTTCATTTTTTTCTTTATGAGTGGGAATACTTGAGCAACAGAGGACTATCCAGCTAAAAATCACTAAGTAGAGACTTAATATGTAGCTGTTTGCCCAAAATATTTCCAAAAATAAACTTACATCAGCTATTTACTTTCACAAATTATGAATCTATTGACAATATGACAAGTGCACTAGTGAAATAGAGTGTGACTCCGATACGTAATCTGTGATCAATCAGTACAATCAATTGATCAATCAAGACTAATAGCCCTAAAAAGGCTAACCAACCACAATACACTGGGGCTGAAAATTTAGTACAGGCAAGTACTACTTAATTTTGCACTTTGCTGTGATTGTGAATCCCACTGAGTCATACATTTATACCAATTATATCTCTAATTAATGCTATTACAGGCTTATTGTTTCCTAATCCACAGCAGATGCTACATGTCTCCAATAAGCACTAAGGCTAAAAGTCCAAATGTCCATGATTAACAAATCTTTTAATCCAGTATTTAGGATAAAAATCTTAGTTTAAAACTTTTAAATGACCAAATCTGCCACTGGGGTGAGATAAATAATTATTTTACACAGGGCGTTGACTGAACATACTCATATTCATATTCATATTCATGCATTTCCACATATTTATGCAAAGGATCTGCAATCACGCAACCACAGTCCTTTACTGCCACTGACCTGCTTCATTGGGGCAGCTGGAGGTTAAGTGCCTTGCTCAAAGGTGATAAAGAAACAATTTTACTCATTTATTTTCCCCATAGACTCAAATTTTGACAGCGAGTCTGGGGATTCAAATTCTTCTTCTCCAAGCTGTGGGTTACAGATTTCCACTGCAGTTTTTCTTGTGTCCACAATTTTCTTGACAACATCAGATACCTTCAGCATTACTGGACTCAGGAAATCCTTGATTTTGATTTACACTCACTTCATTCCTAGATAATTTATTATGTAGTCTAAATGTTAAAGTAATACTTTAACAATCAGTGCCACAATGACTCATTCATATGTTTTTGTGGTGTAGGTGCAGATGCAGCGTTGCAAACAACAATGAAAGATTTATGAAAGCCTCCACAGTATTTATTCAGCAAGGGAGAAACTCAGCATCCCACAAAAAGCTGCCAGGAACAACTCCACTCTGAAAAAAACCCCAAAACTATTGTACTGTTGAAATGGGCAATAGCACAAGAAAGGCTTTAATTAGCCAGCCTCACAGTCACAGTTAAAATGCTTCACTTTTAAGAGAAGCAGCAGAGTGGAAAAACTGTTATATCTTTCAAAACTGGGGCAAAAAAAAAAAAAAAAAAAAAAAATCCCATAGGAATAAAACAAAATCCACCACCAAACAACAAACTGGACTCAGAAATGGTGAATCATAAATAGTTTTTAACAGTATTAAAACAAATTTCACTAGGAAACATGATCCCTTTTCTTTAAGAAATTAAAATATTCTTAATTAGATCCTGACAAAAAATTAAGGGGTCTTGTGCATGGATTAAGAAATTTTGAACTAATGCTAGAGTCCTATAAAATGCACCTAAAAGTTTCATTTATATAATTTTAATGGGTACATTCCTTAAAGGGTTAGTTAAGGTTTGTTGAAGTGGGGTTGTATGAGGTAGGTAAGACACTGACTATGGATAAGTACCTCATGTAACCCCTTCAACAAACCCAAACTAACCCTTTAATTCTTGAAACAGTAATACTTATTAATTCCTCCTTTACTTTAATTGGATGCATTTTATATTATTCCTAAATTAATCCCTGAAATGCCACAACATAAAAAAATGAATTTACACCTTAAATATAAGGTAACATTTTCAGTACACTATTAATTTTAAATCCATTTCAATTAGCCAAGAAATACATTAAGGGATATCAACAAAGTCTTGATTGCCCCTTAAATGATTGAGATACCCCTGAAATATACCTTAATTTTGTCAAGTAATTTGTTTTCAATTACATGAAATACATGGGTTCAGTCCTGAAATTAAGAGGTTATTTAGGAGTGTGGTGTTTTTTCGTGGTAAAGGAAATACAGGATTTTGTGTTTAGCGATGATTTATATTTAACATGAGGCTTTAGAGCTTGGTTTATTCAATTATAATGAGGAACAGAAAAAGCATCTGACTAAGAAGTTCTAGGAGTATCAAACATCAATACCCTATAGATAGATGCATACCTTAATCTGCTGTCTATTTCTGTTTCCTAGGCTCTTTGTAATACAGGATCACAGATAATTATCCACATTCACATTCATCACCGTCAACAGATTGGCAACCAGCCAGGGAATATTCCTTCCTGATATGGTGTATTACAACAACTGGGGGGTCATTTCCCTCCAGAATGAATCATCCTTGTCTTTGGTTTACATGAAATGCTGCAGGGCGGAGTAGTAATCAGCTG
>OMKZ01015108.1:0-18089 GCA_900302535.1 Neoniphon sammara | reverse complement strand
CAATGATGACTGCTGCTTTGTTCCTAACTTTTAGTATTATTAACTAAAATTGTTATGTCTTTATCTAGATGTCTGACTTAAAGAAAAAATAAAATTATGGTTTATTTTATAAGTTTACTTTCAGTTAATTTTTACTTTTTAGTTAAAAAAAACTATAAAAATTTGCAATCCAAATATCCCAACATTAAATTAATAATCCTGAATTTATTTATATTTGTCATGCTATAATTTGTTATATACATGACCATTTCTCTTGTGATAAAATCATTTGTTACGGAGCACTATTTAGATAGAAAATTAAAGTTAAAAGTCAAAGGAGGAATACTTGGCCAATCATTTAAATATGTTTGTGCTCACTAAATATATAAATACATATATATTTATATTGGATGTTTTCAGTGATTATAGAAATATACTGTTAACCTCTGCATTTCAAAATAAATATTATTGAACTAGCCATCCTGCTGTGAAAGGGAGCGGTAATATTTGTATGAAGTGAAAACACATCCTTACGCTACAGTACCTTCATCTGACTTTATGTTACTCAATGATTAGTTAAAAAGTGTGTTTATGCAAAAAATGAGGGTTATCTTTAATTTCACGTTTCAATCTATATATGCCGTTTTTGTTGTTTTGTTTTATTTAGTTTTGTGTCGTTTTTAGATGCACTAGATATTACGCATGAAATTCTTCATTTATCTGTGACCAATCAATACAACTCATTTAGAAAATAGACAACAGAGGTGATGATGATAATGATGCTGATGAGATGTATTTTGAACACAGTATCAGTATCTATAATATGAAGAGAATGCATTCAAAAAAGTGCGAAGCCTACATATCACAGAGGCCCAA
Organism: Neoniphon sammara; assembly: GCA_900302535.1. Taxonomy (NCBI): domain Eukaryota; kingdom Metazoa; phylum Chordata; class Actinopteri; order Holocentriformes; family Holocentridae; genus Neoniphon; species Neoniphon sammara. The sequence continues at coordinate 17,234 of OMKZ01015108.1, read as the reverse complement.
CTTGTAACTTTTTCATTTTGTCAAGTTAATCAATTCTCATGTAAAGGAAAATAGACAATCTAATCAGAAATCTCTGTAAATACACCTTAAAGGAACCGGACACAATTCTAGTGTACAAGAAGGACGTGCCAGAGTCATTCCAGTGACAGGGAATAAACAGGGAATACGTTTTTTAGGAGAGTTATCCAAAGACAGTCTAATATCACACTGTCAAATTAAAGCATCCTTGTATTTTAGGGCCATGAGTGATGGTCCTACTGCCTCAAATGGTCTTGAGGTATCTCTGCTTCCTGGCTGATGTAATCTGACATATTATATGGAATGGAATTATTGGAATTATTTTGACCATTTAATGTAAATAAATAAATAAAAACCGCAGCTGACAGTGATTCATTTCATATGAAATTACTATGTGTCCTTTTATCATCAAATTTTAGAAATTAAACACATCCTTGCATATTGATTAATTAGCACAGTTACTAATCTGCCCCTTTTAACAATCCCAGTTACATTTTAAAACAGAAGCCGTGATATTTTTGGATACACTTAAGTTGTTTCTGCAAGTCCAGTTTGCTGTTTGTCGCTCTCATGTATATCTTTTGGCTGAACATTTTGACTATGGGGTTACCTATTCAGCCATCACAATACATCACATCGCACTATTTCTCTGAGCTAGGTGCTCATGCCTTTTTGTTTTAGGAGTATCTGTGGCATGTCACTTAGTATTTGCTAAGGTGATATAAGAGATGCATGACCTGTGCACATGTTGCTACTTGAGTTGATGCTTATTTGAAGAACTCTGACATGAGAATTTGAAGGCGCAGGTGCAACTGACAAAGTGAGGCGATTCAGTAACCTTTAGCTGGGTTACGTTTTGAAAAAAAACACATAATTGCAGCTAACATCAAGCCAGACAACAGCCGTGACATCCATAGTGCAAGGTGAATGACAATATTGCGCCTAACCATGCGAAACAGAGAGAAGATTGCATCTGAGTGGAGCATGTTAACACTGAGGAGGTGATATTAATAGTAATGGTTACATTTTTATTATTATTATTAATTCAAGAATGACAAACAACATATGTATAATTAAATTTTTTGAATGTGTTTTGTTTTGCTGAATTTAGATTTGTTCAGTACACTTGAGCAGGGCCTACAATCTTCCTTTCAGAAAAATGGGTCACTGTTATATAACCAGGAAGTGGACTGCCAATGTCCTGCAGCTTGTTTATGGTGACATCTCATTGCTCAGTCGGCGGGGTCCTGCCAGTGTGCGTCTTTATTAGTTTCCATGCATGGCTGGCATGGGCACCCTAGCAGCAGCAGTGACAGCCCTTATCCCTCCTCTGTGCCCCACCTCATATAAGCTTTGGATTTGAAGGACAGGCTGCTCAGGACAGAATAAAGTATGCCAAGCCAGAGCATGAGCAATGCAGAGAGAGAGGCCCTGCTCCAGCGTTTCTTGTTGGGACAACAAGTAGACTTACTGCTCTGAGGACTGAGAAGTCAGAGTTCGTGCTTTGTTGGGTTTCACTCAACAAAAGTTAAAGGAGAACTACAGTGTGCAGGCAATCACCTGTGGTGTCTGTGGAGGAAAAACCTAATTTCTCTTAAGACAAACAAGACGTTAACCGACCCATCCACAACTCCACTCGCCTAGCCCCCAACCATTTTAAGGGCTCTCCAGTTGGATGGCCAAATCCTAAATATCATCAGAAGAGCAAACCACATACCATAAAATAAAATAAAGAAAAAAATTAAAATTTCAAACCGGCTGAAACAGACTGTTGTTATGACCTTTTAATCTAAGAGCTGAATTCCTCATCGCAGGCAGAAAAGTTTCCCCCCGTAGAGCAGCAGGAGGCGCTGTAAAGCAGTTAGCCTTGTGATAGCACAAAGTGAGCAAAAAGGAAGAAAAAAAACAAAAAACATGGCTGATGACGGGGGGCAGGGTTGAAAGTAACTTACACCAGCTCGCTGAGTTAATGCAACATTAACATTGGATGAGCTTTTGGGAGCCTGGAGCAGAGATATTAAAAAGAACCCGCTGCATTCCCTCCTACCCGAGGCTCAGAAAGGAGAGGTGGGCTGCGCTGACCTCATCCCACAAGTCAAAGTCATGTGAAAGACTATAGCGGTGTGGTTAGCGCTGTAGCCAAAATGCATTCGCCGATTTAACATGCACGGCACTTCACAATGCAACACTTGATAATAAAGGTGATGTTGAAGCTCTTTTCCAGTAAGCCAGGCCTGTAATTGCTGGCAGCCTCTTTTTGTTGTATTTGTTTCCTCTGCAAGTCTTCTGTCATCACATGTCCTCTTTGCAGTACAAATGGAGGCTGATCACTTGTCATCACTGTATTCAGTCTGTATTTATGCAAAGAATCATCTGCTAAAAGTTGACATGATGGCAAGCAGTTTGAGGTCATTTCAATCCCAAAACTGTAGCTATAGAGTGGCCAGATTAGGGATAGGTGTATGTGTGTGTTTGTGTGTGAGTGTGTGTGTGTGTGTGTGTGTGTGTGTGTGTGTGTGTGTGTGTGTTTGTGTGGTGGAGGGGGTGGGGGGGTTGATTGACAACAGAAAAACAGTTTCGAAGACAAGCTGGGTTCATTCAATCTGCAGTGTAGCCCAGGAGAGCGTGATAAGTTAAGACAAAATGAGGTGACCTGGTCTTCCTTTATCTTCATCTGAAGTGCTAAATCTCACCCTGACTTTGTAACGCTGAGGCCTGTGAGTCACAACTGTGAAAATATAATGTTATTTAAACCCAATCTGTCACCAAATGGAGTGGGAAAAAAATGCTTGCACAAGTCAGACATCACCACTTATGCAAGACACACACACGAACACACATATACACCTCACAATATCTGTGTCATTACACTGGCAATTAATAAAAAGTGACTTCATTTGTCATTAGCAAGATCAGTGTCAAAGGTCAGGTGAAACATTAAGGGGTAAGTGACAGAAATATCAACACCACTGCAAGAGGTAATATGGCATAATTGTGTGAAAAACGTTGCTATAACCGTGCCAGGTTATTTCAAATGGTAATGAGGGAAATTTTAAAATATTTTCATGATGTGATAGTGCGCAGTAATGAATATTTTTTTCCACGATGAACATCACGGCATCCCTCAGGGGTCTTTCTCATTGTTTTGAAATGTATAACCCATTTTGCCTTTTTGACAAACCAGAAACCTTGTTAATTTTAACAGCTCATTTCACGAGCACCCAACACTCAACAAGTCTGTCACCCTCCAATATTGAAGATGGCGACAGACAAGGAGTATTGGCATGTTGATGCCCTGATGGTTCCCAGGTGGTGCCTGTGGTTATAATAATAGATGCTGTCACATGCCCACAATAATGCTCAGTCCTGCAGAAGTGTTGGTCTTGCAAACAAACTGCTCTTCCTTGCTGCTCTTACTTTTAGGCGACAAACCAGAACATCAAAAACCAAAGACCTAATGAAACTGGTACAGAGCCATTATAAAAGAATAGAAAAACTTCTGTTGCATGAATAGTCTGCAGAATGTGTGTAACTATAATATTTCAGTGTTAAAGGTGCACTTCGCAAAATTGTCGAGGGTCAGTTTAAGTGAGGACTGTTAAGACTCAACTGACCAAAAATGTGGAATATGCACGTAATTGGCCATTTTGCATAGTGCACCTTTAAGTACCGATGAATTTCATGTTATCCACAGATTATAGGATAAATCATAGGAGTGATGCAACTGATGAGTGATTTTAATAAAATTATAAATTAGCTTGACTGAAACTTGTTATTGTGTTATTTGTTTCTACAGTATGTATCTGCAATTAGTGTGTTCGCTGTAGTTTTTGTTTTATTTAAGAAATACTGAATTGTGTACAATCCGGTAGATAGCGTAGATTTCTTTTTTGTTTGTTTTTTTTGGAAACTTGTTTTACTGCAAAACAAGTCAGGTGTTAAAGAAAATGCAATCGTTGTTCTCTTATGCAACATCAACATTCATTTTTTATACCGTTCCTAGCACTATGATATAATTAAAAATATTCCAGCGCTGTGATTGTGGGCGCTAAAACCCTCTCAGTTGGTATGGCATTGCCTTTGTGAAGGTCAAAAGGATTCCGCTGAATTATTTCACGTCAGTTCATTTAAATCAGCAGCCCTGTGGTATAATAGGATGGCCTAACCTAAGTACACTTGGGATATATCATTTAGGCATATGAATTCACTCTGCTGAGAGAAGCAGAATTTGCAACTTCAGGCCACATTAAGAAGCAAATCAACATGGCTGCCGGGCTTAAAAGAATAATCATCTGAAATAAAAAAAATATATATATATATTGCCAAAATGAAATTGGCAAAGAATGCAGGGTGTGCATGTGGCAGTGGGCTCCTCTATAAAGACATCTGCTGATTACACAGTTTGGGGAGGCCTGGTAGAGAGGAGCCTGGCAGTGAATCGTGTAAAGAGATTGAGACCACACGACGACTGCTGAAAGAGCACAGCACTCAGTCCCACACAGCCAGTCACTCTGAGCATGAAGCCATAAAGACGTGAAGCGGAAAGTTGCCTTCACTCTATTTTACACAACAAGAGAACCTGGGCTGCCCAGGGTGGCAGAATACTATTAGGCCCTGAAATCCAGTCAAGGGCTTTCTCATTTTTTCAGGCCTTCTACTCGGCAGGCACACAGAATATCCAACACAGACTGAATTGAAATTTTCACCTCCGTTGTGAAGTGTTAGCGAAAATAAAAAAAAATAAAAAATAATAAATAAAACACTCTTCTATTTTGATGCTACAGTTTTGAACATGCTCTCCGGGTACCTCAGTTGTTCTGTGTTCGCCCTCCCAAGATGGTGGCAGATTGGTGTCTGTCTCGGATGACAATGACATGCCTGTAGACAGGTCTGCCTACATGTGTCCCTGCGTGACGTTGTGTTAGGTTGCTGTGTGGCAGGTGGAGATAGAGGCCTGTTTCAGGTGGCCCATGTGCTGCAGTGTGGCTCCCCGGGGAGAACCACCATGGTGCCATACTGCAGATGTCTTCCTAGATATGGCAGCAGGACTGGCCCTGGGTTCCACAACACGGGACCCAGAGCCTTCCACCTACCAGGGGCCGGATCACTGCATACAGACGACGCCCACACCCTTCTGCCACACTCCACTTAGATTATTTTTTCTGTGTTGAATCAGTGCTGCAAGTGCCAGCTACGTTATTGTGCTCATCAGTCCTGTCATGCCGATATATATCTTCAAAGTTTACTTCCAGGAATTAAATAGAACATTTCATCTCAGAAATGGAAGAGGAAAGATTGGTTTTAAGTGTAGAATCTATACACATATATTTTTATTTGGTTTATTTTTGTAGTATTTGTTGACACTATCAGCTGAATGTTGATTGAGTGATTGCTCAGAGAGAATTTTCTGCAAGGAAAGGTTCCATCTGAGTTAAAAGCAGATTTTTGGCATCTTTCTTATAATGATTATAGTTGTGCAGTTAATTGACGTTACCTTTTTTGTGTGACAGCATGAACAATTTCCTTTCTTGATTGGTATATTATCACTGCAATTGCACGACTGAGCAAAAGACAGTTTAAGAAAAGCTCTCTCTGGTTAGTTACATCCAAACGGTACAGCTGATGTACAGATTCAATGGAAAAGGAAGTGCCTAAGAGAGTCAAATCTTTTATTTCACGTCCAGAAATATTAGCAGGACAAACTTTCCTCAGCTGGCTTCAGATATTTTTATCAGTGAGGCTGCTCATTATGATTTAGCTCAGAAATTCAGCAATATTTTAATTTGTAACACGTCAGACAAGACATTTGTTTCTCCCAGGTAACGGGGTAAACAAAGTGTTATTCCTTTCAAACTGAAGCTTATTTCCTAATTATGCGTAACTTATATTAGGTGTAATCATCACTGAGGCAACATATTTCACTGAGCCTGTGTTTTGTCCGGACACGGGGAAAGGCATCTGGTTCTCCCTCTGTTGAAACGTGTGTGTCCCTCTGATCATGTTTAGCCAATGCGCCCGATGTGTGTTTTCCCTAAGCCTCCCCTCTCCTGCTGACCTCTCACCTATGCCCTCTCTTTCTCTTTGTTGTGCAGGTCAGAGTCCACACACCCGCACCCACACAGCCGCATGGCCACGTTTTGGTATGCAGATACACAGACACAGGTAAGTCTGGTTCAGGTGCACCCCACAGCGCTCCTGACCCGCTCTGGTTCACCCCTCGGTTCTCAGGTCAGGCCTAGGGCCCAGCATGCTCCCAGCTCGGGTCACAGAGGGCCTCGACATCCCAGAGATGAGACTCCAGACTGGCATGTAGAGGAGTGTTTGATGTGGCCCTGAGCTGGGCTATGTTACTATGCCTTTAATTAGCTCCAGCAGCTGCTGCTTCCTGGTTGACGGACCCTGGCAAACTCCACTGTCTCCATAATGTCTTACAGGTGACTGTCAGATGCATGTCAACCCATCTCATAGCACCAGGCTCTCTGTTCTTCTTAAAGTCAGGTGATACACCAGCAGAAAGCAGAATGCTACATCGCTGCTCAACAAGCCAAGTAACTACGCTGTAGTCGAGATTTAAATGAAAAAATTAAACTAAATTGCCCACGAGTTTCGTGACCACAGCATGCTTCCAAATATATTATGCAAATATGTCCCCAAGCTCCAATCCTCTGACCATTAAATTTTTTTTTACTTGTTTTTGTTCTGTTCCTTGAGAAGCAATCCTGAAAAAAGAGCAAGGAGGGTTCTCTTGTTGACAGTAAACGCTCCACTCTGCATTCCTTCTCTGTGTTTTCAGCTCGCGCAAAAGAGATCTTAACAACTGGAAATTGCCCTCTGAGGACTGACAGCTGGAAATTGATCTCAGATTAGATTTGCACACCTTTCTCCTTGCTCTCCTTTGTCGCTCCCAAGTTGGTGGATCTCTCCTTAAAACTCCACCAGAGATGAAAAAAGAGAGACTTCACAGTTGGCTATGGCATACTAATACCCTGGACTCATTAAATTAATGGGGGCCAGATTCCCCTCACTGAATGTGCACTGATGCCCTTTGAGTTTGCCGGGGCTAGAGGGTGTGCAGCACTTTGAAAGCCCTGACCAGCATATTGAACGTGTTTTAATAGAACCCTTTTGAGACTCCTGGTAGGATGCACAGTAACTCCTTGCCTTTAAGTTCCCGCACCTCTCTGTGTGATCTCGTCAGATAGCCACTCCATCCACGGATTCCGCCCCGGAGTGGGGGAGGGGACCGTGCACAGTAAATGAAGCCAGAGGTGTCCATATCTCAGCAGAGGCCATTCTTTCCTGGAGATGTGAATCTTTGAGACAGAGCACTGAGCGAGCTTTGATGTAGAAAGGTGCTCGGTGTAAGACTCTGAAACAGGAGGCTTACGTGGACATCCAGTGGGATTCCCTTCAGGGAGCGGCATGGGAGTCTGGCCTCTTGTTGGTCAATCGCACATACAGCGATGAATTAATTTGCACAACTGTCTTTCTTGTACCCACCCAGATATGGAGACTGTACTATGGAATAAATTCAATCCCTCATGTGACTTTTATAAATGCCATTGCCGATTCGGCGTGAAAACGACACAGCAAATCACTCCAAAAAATGGAGGGGCCTCAGGAATGCAAAGCATCTTATGAAGACGTTTTCAATGCCAAGGGTAGCAATTGCATAGTTTCAAGGTCTAAAGGGCAAAGAAAAAAATATTGTTTTTAATGGCAATATATTACTATGATCCATGAATACTCCTTAATACAATGGGGGAAAAAAAAGAATGTTAAAATATGAATTTTGCATATTTGCCCAACAGCAACGAAGATGAATCGATAAGAAAAGAAAAGAGAGCCGGCGAACCCTCATTTACATGACAAAAAATCCCTTTAGAGTAATAATAAATCACCCTTAAGGTTATCAAAACCAGAGGTACCAGATATGAAGATAGGGGAAATAATGTTAGATTTTTCTCCTCAATGAAATTAAGATATCAAGCCTCGAATCTCTTTAGCTCTCAGTGATTTTGTTATTGATACAGTCATTAGGTAACAGCAAGCCAAAAACATACTGTAGCTTTTTGCTGCACTGAGCTGAAAGGACATTATGATATAATGATAATCTTCCATTCAGCACTGCACTGTCATCTCCACTACCTGCTCTTGAATGCCATGAAATAGAAAACCATCCCCCACAATGACAAGATTATCCACAGCCAGGAATGAGGTAACAGGACTCATCCCGGCGGGCTGAAATACCCTTTAAACACAGCCTAATAAGACAAGTAGCTGGCATCTACAGTAGGGTACTGACAGGAAGATGCAGCATGTGAGCCAGACAATGAGACTCTGGCTGTTGAATATAGTGAATAAACAGAAATCCAGCGGAGCTAAAAATGGCTGACTCAGGTGCACAGCTAAGGAAGTGTCACATCTTGCCGAAACAACTCTCACTCTCACTCTCTCTCTCTCTCTCTCTCTCTCTCTCTCTCTCTCTCTCTCTCTGACAAAACAGCACCATATATGCCTCTTACAGAAATCCATGTTGGGCAATCATTACATTTTCATCGCCAGCCTGACAGTAATGATTTCATAAAGCCTTTGATTTTAGCTCGATCACCATGGCTGCAACATTGCTGGGTATCGCTCCTCATTAGTGATTCCATAAGCAGAGTGCATTGCACTGCTGTAGCGGCTGATACTTACATGCCTCCCACTCTAAAGTGTGGCGGTAATTTATTCTCTCTCCCCGGTGCTCATCATCTTGATGCGACTCACACAGTGACAAGAATCCATCTCCTTGGTACCTGGCAACGAAGTAGGAGAAGGAGCGATAAAGGGAGGGGGGTAAAATATTTTGTGATCACAATCAGAGGAGAGAGGATGGTTACTTGTTAGCTTAAGAACATCTTAATGCCACGCTATCTACTTCTAAAATATCAAATGAGCATAAAACTGCACTGAGGCCCATTTCCAGATATGATATTGTCAGAAATACTCATAAATATACCAAGTGTTCGCAACTCACTTGGATTTTGTTTCAAGGCAGCAGATAAAACAATTCAATGGTTGAGTTGTGATCCAGTATAAGCCAACTTTTCCTCCCATAGGTTTTTCTCAGAGTATGGCTCAAGCACTTCAAAGTTAAATATTATTTAGAGACTGTGATTCATTTGGCAGCACATATTGCTCAGCCTCAAAAACCTAAAGCTAGTCAGATACACACTGTGGGCTGTTTTCAGCTTCAGAGAAGAGAAAGAATTTGGCTTGAGCTTAGGCCGCCCATCCCCATCCAAAGATGGGCCCTTTTTCATCTCATAGTAGTCTTAGCGCATTGGTGTGGTGACTATGTGCTTCACAGGTGGGAGTCTGCCTCTGTCAAATAAGCCAGTTCACTAAGGACAGGATTTGCCGCTGTTATTTTTCTATTAGGGAAGAATTATGCTAAGCCTTTAGAGGCCATCTTTGTGTTGCTATGGCAGCCCATATTTCCTACCGGGTTGCGACCTTGAATGACTACAGTGCAAAGCCAAGTAGCACCAAAACCCTTTGAGGATTAGAATCGCGGCCTCATAGTTATGCAAAACACCTCTGATATGATTGAACCTTGAATGGTTGAATGACAAAGTTTATTGAGATTGCTTCTCTTTTCATCTGATTATTGTCATTTGAATATTCCCAATCACTTGCTATGGCTTAAGACGCAGCTTTTCAAATGCCTGTTGTTTAGGACACCACTAAGAGCTTTTTTCTTCCATGTCCAGAATCCCTGTATCTTCATACCCATTATATCAATGAAAACACATTTTCATGTTTCGCGGCTGTAGAAATACAATCTAAAATCATTCAGTTTAAACAGAACTACATCAGAATAACATGTTGAAGATAACTTAATGAGACATGTACTGAGGCAAGTCAATATGTTTATTACAAACATGGAAGGAAGTGTAATATGCGGGTTTGATTTTTCTGGCAACATGTTTGCCGTCAGCTATTGAAGCTGTTCCAGGGTTTGTTTGTAATGTGTAATTCAGAGTTGATGGGGTACTTCCTTCATATAACCCCTTTACTGCTTCAGACCTTAATATCTGTTTCAGGGCTGTTGTAGATATGAAATATAAATTTGACTTGTGAGAGCAATTTCATCGATCACAGTTCACATTTTATCTGCAGGCAAATCAATAAAAAATGTTTTCTCCTTTAGATTTTCTCATAATCTCCCCAATTGTTTTCAGACCAGCCATCAAAGCCTTAACTCTATTTGGAGAGATGTATAGACAGCTACTCAAAGCTGACACGGAGATGAGGCTTTGAAAGTATGAGATTGACACTATTGTGGTCACAAAGCACAACAGGAGACTACTTTGAAGGGGAAAGTGCTTTGAGTATCTGATTTCACTTCAGAAATAGTGGCCAAAGACAAGCTCAAGTATTAGACATGTTGAATTGGTATACGTAAAACAAGAAAACCAGACATGAGCACAATGCTGCTTCCGTGACTGCTCCCAAACAGAGATCTGGGAAGGTCAAAGCCCCAGTGTTAAAGTTTGAAACCCCAGATAAATATGCCACTTTTTTATCTTAAATTTGGAGTTCACTTTGTCTTACCGCTGTGTCTTGGGATGGAGAAGCCTGCCATGAAAATAAAAAGTTGACTATTTATCCAAGTAAACAGCACTTTTTTTTTTGACAAAATAAAGTGCTGCTATCAGAGCAATGTCTTGTTGGCAGTTTGGGAATTGATCACTCTCAATCCCAAGCTGCATCCTTGTCAGCTGACAGGTCTGCAGAAGATGACACATTTTCTGACAGTGCCTTGTCAATGACTGTGCTTGAGTGAAATCCCAAGCCATGTTTACTCACTTCCAGCCTGATCTCTTATCATCTTATTTTTGACAAATTCGTCACACCCATCTCTCAATCTAATTGGTCTTTGAGGTTCCTGTAAGACAAAGGCTGCTAATCTTAGTGGGGTTTTTTTTCACAATGCATGCCATGGAATATTTCTCAAGTCTTTGTGTCTGTACTCAGCTAAGTTTGAAAAACATGACAGTCACATTTTTTGGTGTTCTGATGTCACACAATCACGCTGGCTTAAAGTGCACTCAATATGAGGTTTGGTCTGCTTTGATGTGGGGTCTCTAGTGGTGCGATTTTAGCATACTATCTGCCTCAACTGTTCTCTGTCACCCACTCCTGCAAAGAGTGACACAGGAGCTGCTGGAGCAGAGACTCAGCCTTTCATTCCTGCACTGCAAATTAAAGAAAGTTGGGAGGTAAATTCAAGAATTACCATGACAAGCAAAATGTAAAAACTTCTACCAATACCCATCACTGCCAGATAGCCTAAACTTGAAATTCTGGATTATAAATTTGGCATTTAAAGCATGATTATGATCAGTTACTTATTTGAAGGAATATGAAAAAAGTTATAAATAAGTTCAGGCGATGTTTAGGTGCCTCATTACCCTCCAAATGCCATGCCCTAACCTTTGTAAGACAAAGATATCAAACCCAAAAATTATTAAGCCATCATCTTGTTCACACCCCCCACACAAGCTCACCTACATTCCCTTTGTTACATGACAAACATGCAAGGGAGACCTATTGATGGCTTATTTATTCAAGTTTTAAATATGTCAAAACAACTTACAATTCAGCCCGTGCTCATTATGCAACGCTCACTATCTGAACTTCAGATACCGATGTTGCAATTCTATGAGGGGAAAACGCTTGATTAATAAAGATCTAGTAATCGTGTTTTATGCTTATAACGGCGAGAAAAGATCCTCCGCCCCCCTGCGATGCGACTCTCACCTGAGAAGCAACCGGAGCTCCGCATGACTCCTCTGCTCCTCACATCTCCGTGTCCTGAGAATTGGGATTTTAGAGAGGATTAAAGCAGAATATTTCAATTTACCGTTGGAATTTACCTGACTGTGCCAAAATAATTACCTACCCCTTCTAGAAAAATGCAATTATAGAAACACTAAAACACCTCTGCAGATGGGGAAGATACAAAGAGCTCTAAGTCGAATAAAAAGGGAATCTAGGACTTTAATGAAAGTAATTAAAAAATCGTCGCTTGTGCCAGGACTCCTAATTTATATGCAGTGAATAGGTAGTAATTTGAAAAGACAAGAAAAGAATACAATTCTCTATTCGGCGTAAGCCCTTGTTTCTTTTTTAGCCATCTAGTTAACCCCACAGTGTCTAGATTTCATTTTCACTGCGCATTATCATTTACATAACATCTAAACCTCCTAATGAGAGGCTCGTACCTTTGCTTTATGCCGCACACTCCTGGCCTGGGAACTGACCTTTCAATGTGTAATAATACAGTGTCTTCCGAGAAGAAATGAGAGAAATAAAATTGTAGGTTAGAAACAGTTGCCATAGTAGACATTCTTATTGGGAAATTAAACAACAGTAGGCCTGATAGGGGTTGAAATAATTCACCATTTGTTCGTGTTCAGGCCCATTAAAAATTAAAGACTTAACAGTCTGCATCAAAAGTTATATCTTGAAAATGGCATTAAAATTACTCCGAAATTCGGAGATCATTGAGGTTGATAAACCATGTGGTATCGAGTTATTTTGTATATTCTGAGCTGTCATAAAAAATACAGACGCATATATAAAAAAATAGGCATCTTTGATGAAACATCTCCTGCGTACATTACCTAACTCACGTGACAAATGAAAGCATTAATAATATGGAACAATATATATATTCATATTGATGTAAAATGCAGTTAAAATACATTATGGACAGACTCAGGCCTCTAACTGCGGCCCAAACTGACCCACTATTGGACTATGAATCAGGAAACATTTTGCTGATGAAAAAGCAGCCTAGGCCAAAACAATTTTTCGCACAAGTTACAAACAGCCTTTCACAATGCCTGTGCCTTATAGGGGTCTAAATTCAAGTAGGTTACTAAAAGTTTATGGCTACGTTTTGATTGTTGATAAGAATCCCGGATGCAGAGAGTAGATTGAAAATGATTTTTTTTTTTTACATATTTTTCTACCTGACTCACAAAACGGGCCTGTTTTAACACAGAATTTACAAAAAATAAATGACCTTTTAGGGTATAGGGTAAGACGTCAGCATATTAATTATTTATTTGTTTTTGTGACATTTTCAAAGGCTGTACCGAGATTCTTGTATCAGTTAAAACCGCAGTACAAACCTGTGACGGCGCTGTGATTGGTTGCAGAGCTGGAAATTTAAACTTTATATGGAAATATGGTTATGTTATCAACCAGAACAAGAAACAGATGAAATAGCCACGTCTTGATTGATCTGCTAATTTAACGAATCGGTTAAGCAACATGCTTAGCAACATGCAACTGATTGATGTAGTGGGGTTACACTCAGCATCAATTTACAGAATTTTAATTTACATCTTTTTTATATTAATCTTTATGTCACATAACAGAAAGTAGTAATTTATGAATAAATGAATGAAGTTATGGTCTTTATGTGAAAGAAGTGTATATTAAGTTGGTGCTTTTCTGAAAATATGAATGATTTTTGTTTACTGACGGCTATAGTTTGGACATTTTTTTTATTTTGCACCACATCATTGCACCACTAGCTGTAAATACAATGATGTGATATACCATATCTCCTATTTCGGTTTTGTATTGGAGATTATATTGAAAAAGCATCATTCACAGGGCCTTTCACTCACAAGAAGGTATAAAGAAAGCACTTCAGCACTTCTGTCCTGTTGGAAATGCTGGGGAGATGAGACAGAGGCCCTCTTTGGCTATATCCCATGTAAACAGGGCCCTATGCATTGTGTAAATTAGGTGGATTAGCCCCTTCTTTTGTTGGACCTGGTGTGTACACACGGACACTGATTCAGCCCTCTTCTAAAGCCATTTTGGCCCTCACAACTTTAAGGAAGTGTTACATTCACAAACCACACTCTGGCCGGAAATGATCTAAAAGCGGACTCGTTTTGAATTATGGCAGTTCATGGTTTGGAACTGCAACTTTTGTGAATTGCAAAAACATTTGATTTGGTCAAAACCTTTGATATTATTATTCTAAGGCTAAAATAGCCTGTCCTGTGAATGAAAGTGCTGTCCTAAACGCATCATATGAAGCCCAGTTGAAATGTTAATGTAGAGTGAAGTGTATAAAAAGCCACACAGACACAAGCAGTGGTGCAGGTCTTTTATTACTGTATGGCTGATCGAATAAAAAGGATTTAAATACAACTGAAAGATTGATTTGATGCGCAACCCGAGCCGATTTAACATTGGCAATGATGCGACAAGTCCCCCCTCCCTCTCCTTTACACATATAGCTTATACACTCACACGGCCTACACACGCACGCACACGTGCACAAACGCACACGGCCCCGCTCTAGCTGCGTGCGCGTGTGGATGCGTGTGCGTGTTATATATTGAGATGCGAACATTAACACATGCTTAAATTTATTAATATTTCGGGTAGCCTATATATAGACAATTTAGTCGAAATAACTTGAATACTTCCTTTTTTATTTATTTATTTATTTTAAATAAACGCTTATTAGACCTAATACATGGCCAGAATGTGTAAACTTACATCATAGAGCCGAATATTAAAACAAATCTACATGTTTTTGACATGTGGGTCCAGTCGAGGCCATTCCATTTCATATCAGGTTGTCTGAAGTGACTTTAGTTTAATTCTGAGCAAACTTTGCGGATGGGATGGGGGAAGAAATGCTGTCGCATCTCTTATCAAGTTTTTATCAACCTGTTTCTCTCCAAGCAGGCAGAAGAGAATATGAAATGTCTCCGAGAAGAAGACAGAATCCCCATTTCATCGGACACTAATTAATTACGAAATGACCCGATATGATGGCACTATCATTTTCTCATTTTAGGAGACTAAAATATAGCTTATTGAAAACGGTGGTAATGTATAGCCTATTTTTAAAACGACAAGCTTAGATCAGCAGGCCTATGGGCCTTGTCTGATGTTTTGAGCTATAATTTATCCACCTGTAGGATTCGAGCCTCTTTGTATTTTGAAACCGCTAAATTGGTAAAAGTAAAAAAAGAAAAACAACAACAAAAAACATTTCATAATAGCATTTTAGCAAATAGTATCTTTCTTCCGACAGCAATTTCCTCCTGATTGTTTTTGATATGTCTGTCTTTCTCCTGTGTTATTTAACAAACTAATCTATTACGGGTTACAAAAGTCATCAGGCTCACAATAGAGAGATGGGCACATATTTACACATCAAACTCGTTAACATGCTTCAGATGAATCTTCTCGCTGTGCTTTTGGTTTTGTAGCTGCTTATGACCACTGACCCGCAGGACTTCGGAAAAGAGGCATAACAGATTAATTGAAAGAGATTTCAGTGTATGTATGGGGCCATTCAAAAAATTTCCTAACTCTGCCAAGAACAAATAGCGGCACTGGAAGGCATACAATATATTCATAATTATTTGAGACTGTTTGAGAGACTTTATGAGTTATTTTAAGAGTGAAACCTCCAATAACCAGGCAAGAGAATAATCAAAATTAGGATAAAACAAACATTTGTCAAAATTGGCCAGTTCTCCATAATGATGGCATGTGCAAGGTTTTATTTTGAGAGGCTGTGACAATGTACATCAGTATCACTCAGGGAAATATTCTTGTGCTGAAAAATTATTGTGTTATTATTATTTTATTTTTATTATTATCGTTATTTATTAGACTTTAGATAGCCCACGGCTATCTAACTTTGATATCAGCATAATATGAAAAGACTTTGTGTCTTTCTGTCTATTTGTGAGTAAGACTAAACCTTGAAAGAATAGCTGCAGCACTGAACTAACATGTGGTGATAACCTCTTCAAAGAAGAAAACATTTCAAAGGTTCCTCACAATTTCTAAAATTGCATTTACTGTTTTTAACAAACAAATACATAAAAGAGACCAAGCTAGCCTTATCACCTCAGAAAGATCTGAAATGATTCCAGGGCTAATTGTCTGCAACAGATACAACAGATTATATATAATTCATTTGTAAGCCCAATATAATTCTTTGTGTCTGTTTATACTGCCAGATAATTGAAAAAATAAAGTCACATAAGTCTGTCATGCTCATTCAGGAGGAGAAATAATTGTACTTTGAAAAAAAAGCATCTTTTTATGAAAGCATAACACACAAATACCTTAATTTGTACACAAATACCCCAACCTTGCAGTACATTGTAAATATGTTGTTTGTTGTATGTTTGTTCGGTTGAAGGTGTAACACATAAAGAGTGCATTATGAGCATTTTGGAAATAGTGAATTAACTCCAGTATATTGCTCTGATGTGTGCTCAGACACATTATTATCACACACAGAGTAAAATAATTATTTTTTTTATTTTGTGGTTTGACGTTTTAATCAAACGACTTTTCCTCTGTGTTTAGTCAAATGATGCCAAGGTGAACACCAGACTATCAGACCTGCCAAGACATGGATACTCCTGTCCACCAATCAGACAAAATCATTGTAATCCATCAAATACCTCAAGGTAGGACGTGTCCTGAGCCGCTGGTATGATTTGAATCTGTTCAGTCAAATGCCCGAATCTCAAGTATTTTTTTTTTTGCATACACACAGTAATATGATAATGTTTCAACATACAATTATTATGCTTTAATTTCATCAAGGTGCAGCTGATCCCTGCGTCTGTCCCTCTGACAGCACAGGTGACATGGAGACAATGACCAGCAATGAGAAGCAGAGGCAGACATGATAGATTCAACAATGCCTTCTGTCTCAAAGAGATGTCAAAGCAGGCATCGTGTAAAGTATGACAGAGAGCATTTAGGGATGAGCTGTTAAAGGATGAAACATGCTTGAAACTACAGGTGAGGTTGACTCAGGGGAAAATGGAAGAAAAGTTACACATTGGATAGAAAATAGTTGCAGGATTACTGAGAACCAAGAGTCTTTTGACAAAAGTTTGACATCAACAAAAATAAATGGAGCATGCTTGGACATTTCATGAGATTTAATGTGAATTCATTTTGATCCTTAACTTGTTCAACTGAAGAAAGATCAAGTTTCACTTCACCACTGATTCAGAACATTCTGGATACATTTGAAAATGATCATTTCATACATTTTTCTTCATGATCATACTTAGATAGATAGATAGATAGATAGATAGATAGATAGATAGAAATTTAGGAACTACTTGCTTGTCCATTTATATTTTTGA
>OMKZ01015107.1:0-16795 GCA_900302535.1 Neoniphon sammara | reverse complement strand
GTTTAATGTTATCCAGGTACCTACCAGTGGTCTGGCTGGTTCTGGCAGGTGAGTCCTCCTTCCTTTTAACATGAAATACCACAGCTTTATCAGACGGCTTCTTCAGCTTAAACTCAGGTCCCTCCGCTAAATTAGGAAAAAATCCAGAGTTTTAATGGGCATCATGGGATTTCATTTATGTTACAGAGTACAGATAGGATCCAATCCTCTGAATCAGAATCAGAATAAGAATAAGAATACTTTATTGATCCCCGTGGGAAAATAAAATTCCTTATCAATACAGTTTTTCTTCTTTACTTGGAGCAGTGAAAGGCACTCACAACAGATATATCTCCTACTTCTAAAGGATCATCCACTTAACAAAAAGATTTTAGTCTAGGAGTTGAATTTTTTTCACTTGACTTGCATGGCCCTGATGTTACCTCACCTATTACTGTAGTGTTTCGTTAGCGATCTTAAATCTACCAAACTCTTGTGACAGTTGTTACATAACGTAGTGTTCAGAGCTTACTGTGTCAAAGTGATCCCACAAGTACAAGCCATTTAAATGGGAAATACCAGTACTTTGTCATCTCTTCTTTAACGCATTCTTCTGTGTCATACCAACACAAAAGTTGCTCGTGACATGTAACACCAGCCTTCGTTGAGAATACGTTTGACTGTTGTCCTTCTTTCACAGGCTACTTTAGGCACACTCAACACAGCCACAAACACAGCCACACTCAAACTTACCTTTGTCGTCAGAAAAACTCAGAACGGCGTTCCCTTTCTTTTTCTGTCCATCTTTGCCTTTACTCTTCTCTGCTTTTTCCACCTCGTCCTCTTCATCGCTGCTGTCCCGCTTTGGAGGCGTCGCTTCCCGCTTGGAGCTACAGGAAATGCCGCGGCCCTGGGCTGCTTTACATGGCTTGTTTATCACAGCTGAAACCTTCTCCTTTTCCTCTCCATCATCGTTCTTCTGGACGTCCTCTTCGTCGCTGGAGTCTCCTTTTCTCTGTCGAAAGTTTCTGCGTGGTTTCTTGTTGAACATCTCGACCCACAACCACAACAGCAATCCTGTAATCAAAGTAAACCATAATACGGCACGCCGGAAGCTGATTGAAAGAGTCGTGAAATCGGACGTAATGCAATTGCAAAGTATTGTGGACTATGTAGTTATAACGTGCATTTTGGCTCGCTAAACTGCATAGAGATTAAAAAGTAATTAGCTTTTTAACTTTTAAAAGCATAAAAACAATCTAGAGACTACCTGAGATATTTAACGATATTATGAATTGTACAAAATAATCCGAAAAGCAACGTAGCCGAGAAATTTACATTTACAAAGTGTTATTCCTCAACCTGACAGTTTGTCCTATCAGAGAAATGGGTAAAATTACACAAATAAATACAGAAGAAACAGGGAAACTGTTAGATAAGCTCAGGTGAGGTGAGTATGACTGTGAACACCTGCACCTGTCTTCCCATATCAAACACGACTTCGCCACGTTAGAGCAAGTTGTCGTTGATTATATTGCAAATATGTGACACTAGTTTAAGGTTTAGGTGTCACCGTCTGCCTTTCTCTGTCTTTCTCTATCTTCATTTGCTCTCCTATCAAATTCCATCCTTCTCCTTTCTCCAGTCTCTCTCTCTCTCTCTCTCTCTCTCTCTCTCTCTCTCTCTCTCTCTCTCTCCTCCCACTCAGTGAACGGGTCAGACGTTAACAGCGCCCAGCTCGAGCTCAACACTCGTCAGCCATGTTGTTTGTGTGACACAGAGCTGTCAGCAACAGGTCTTTAGGAGTACCAAACTTTACATTTCCGAGAGGATTATCGCTCCCTGTTGATAGTAAACATCCACACAGCATCTAGGAAAACGTTCAGGAGTGCTGGATGCTAACTTCAGGCCAGCAGAAAGCTGTGAAGTTCTTGTTTTTTGCCCGTGGTGAGAGAGCTACGCACCCGAAACTGCTTATCTAAGCATGAGCGTAAGTTTGATATTGTTATGGTAATGTCAGGATAGAGGGCTTACTGGGTTAATATTCACATCATTATATGTGTACCTTTCCGTCACAAGCTGTTTAGTTGATCTAACTTAACTCAAGAGACGTGCAAGTATACAAGGGGATGATGCCTCAGTTCTGATCTCTCCTCAGAACAACCTGGGATGGGAGTTAAGTTATGATTACAGAGTTTGGAATCATTTCTCATACCCAAACCTTTGGTGTCTGCTTCTACTTCAATTACGAGAATTGAAAGTGAATTTTTATAAGGCATATTTTAAGGGAAGTCTCCTAAATTCCTCTCGGTCCAAACTAGTTGAGCAGGTTGCATGTCTTGTCTCATACTGGCTGTGACAAGTGATCAGGGAATGTTACTCTATCAGTTTATCTTACTGACAGGGAGAGGGTGAAGGAGGGAGGTATAAGGTAGTCTCAGATTGTGAAGGGTTGTGGTCCTGTGTCGAGCAAAAACACTGCCAGTAAGGGTTTTATTTCTACTGGGATGTCCCATGCTGGCTCAGTTAAGATCGTGTGCTGAAAAAGTTAAATTACAGTGACATTTTAGGCATTTACCTGCCTCTTTTAACCAGAGTGACTTAAAATCAGTGCCGCCATTGAATAAATTTAATTTCCTTTATTGTCAAAACAGTGCAAACCCTTACAATCAGCCCAAAATTAAGGTTAGGGCCTCGGTATTCTTGGAGTATTCCTGTGATGACCATACAACAGCACATGGTTGCAAAAGAAATGGAATAAAAGCAAAGAATGGAAATAGAAGTTTTTTTGTTTTTTTTTAAAGTCAAGTGAGTAGAGAGGGGAATCATTCAGTGAGTGGTGAGTGATGTGACGTACATCTTGAAGAAATGGTTGTTCATCCTGTGAGAGAAGATAGGGAGCAACTGTGCTGTTCTCACTGGAAGGTCACCACACCAGCAGGCAAAATATTGCTGTAGCTGTATGGCCTCAATGGTGTCAGTGTGTAATGGTTGCATGCACGTGTGGAGGTTAGAGAAGCGGGCTTGTGTTTCTTCTCTCTCTTATACACACACTCACTCTCTCACAGGGATATATTCACAGTATGTACACACTTGGATATAGAGGGAAAGGGTTGGCAAGCTGCAATTCATGCAGTGTCTGCTACTGTCCATAGTGTTTCAGACATAGGTTTTGCCTTGCTTTAGTCTCATCAACAACAGCTTCCCCGCATCCGTCATATTAATAATGAAGATTCATCATCCCTCTATATTTAGAATCATTACATGGTTATTGGGCAGCAGGCTGTGGTAATGAATAGGAGTACCGGCCGCCCTTCAACTGGAGAGGTTTTAACCCCTGTTTTGCAAGCATCCGCTCTGCTGAAGTGTCCTTAGGCAAGACACTGAAAGCATACCAGCTCCAGGGCTGCTGCTGTGTAGCTGACCCTGCATATTGACCTCTCTGGGAGGAGGAGGGGGGGGTAGGGCGACATGGACAAAGTCAAATACCACATTATCTTTGACTGAATACTGCAATATTGATATTTTGATGACACTGTAGGGATGAAGGGACTATTAGTACTTTCATAAGATATTTACATACAAGAGAGTAATCATTAGTAATGTGGATAAGACGAGTAAGTTGCAGAAATTGCATCCCCTTACTGCCTTTAACAGGAAAAGACAACACTTAGGCATATTACGATATTAAAATATCCCAAAACCCAGATGGTATCTAGTCTCCTGTCACAGTATCAATAGAAGGAGAAGAAGGAGAATGTGATACCCCAGCCCCAGGGGTATCACATTATTATTATCCTCATCACTGACCCCATTTTCTTCATCACTATCATCATGATCCATGTGATTATTATCACCATCGCCTCCATAGCTGTGGAGTTTGTAACATTAGATTTCAGAGAGATCACCTTTGGCCTGGTCTGGCACTAACATAGTGTATGGCAGGCTGGCCTGTGGCAGGTAAGTGGTTCAGCAGATGAAGGGCTTAATTAGCCTTTTTACTCTTCTCCATCAATACCTTCATAAACACATAAACTGCATAAACACAAATGCAACAGCAGCGACCAGAAGTGTGTGATGAAGTGTGTTTGCTTTCTGCCATCTATGCATGCTCAAGAAAGATGAGGTCTATGTTTTTGGACGAAGCCAGTTTCAATGAGATAACTTCATACTGAAAAATGACAAGTTTATAGAGCACTTTCTCTGCTTGTGTCCTTCACTTTTGCATAGACAATTCAGGGCGGAACAAAGCAGAGCAGAGGAGGGAGAGGCATGCCTTGCCTCTTAGGAAAACAAAACAAAGCAAAGCAAACAACATTTATCAAACCCAATCTGACACACTGCGAAAGGGCCATGCAGCTCTCTCGGTATGTGTGAATGGCACTCGTGGCTGGGCCATGTAAGACAGAGTGGGAGGATGTGGTGTGCTGCAGTATACACAGAAAGAAAGACTGGGAGAAAGAGAATAATGTGAAAGAGAAGGGAGTGAATGATACACTGTATATGGAGACAGCTAGTCAAAGGAGGGTAGGTCATATTTATATATGTATGTATAGGGACAGACAGACAGACAGAGATACTGAGGCATACAAAGAGAGACATAGATGGATATGATGTCACTGGTGTGATGTCAGTGGATGAGGCGACTGAAAATAAATCTTTTCTTAACACCACCAGTCAGTCAGACATCCGTGGTCTAAACAGACCACAGATGAGGACACACCAGGGTCACACAACTGATTGGGCATAGCTATACGGGCAGAGAGAGACAGAGAGATAGATATACAGTGACACAGGGAGAGAGAGGGGAAAAAATCAGCCTGAAAGACAGCCAGAGAATGAGGAAATGGAGGGATCAAGTGAGGAGAAAAGGTTCGTTCAACAAGTATCAGTTTTTCCTCAATCTTATCCATCATCATGTCTCTGTCTGGCACTTTGTTTGTTTCTATTTGTCTATGTCTTTTGTCAATGTAAGACAGAGACTACGTGTCTCTAAATACAGAGTGAACATTATGACAGGCAGGGCTGTCCAAGCGGGCCCAAGAGACAGATTGACACAGAGACTGAGATGCACTCAGACATATAGAGACAGACAGACTGGGGGAGCCAGGCTATTTATCCAACAATTTTGTGTTGCATATACTAACTTGCGAGACAGAAACTACACAGCTACATGTAGCACAGGGACTGAAGCACATTGAGGTCCGACAGCGCCAAGTCATCGTTTATTGGAGAAAAGAAACACTGCATTCAGTTTTTAAGATAAGATCTGTGCTTGAGTGCTTAAAACCAATCTGGCATTGTGAAGCAGTATGTTATTTTTTTTCTGTTCTATACCCAAATGAAAAATGTCCATGGTGAAAGGAGGGACAAAGCTGCAGAGGTATGAGCATTGGTTACACCTGAAGACCCTGTGTTGGGACTGTAGGGGCTGCCACGCCCTGACTGCAAAAGAGACCCATTTGTAGGACTTTTCTTGTCTTGATAGACCCTGTACCTGAAAACAGGCGAAAGAGAAAGGCCTTGTTAGCCCTGATGGACACTGTGGTAGAAAATGATACCAATGTGTGCACCCTGTTTGTCCCAGTTAGATGTTTAGTGTCGGTTATTCTGTTGGGTAAGATCTGAAGTGACTCAGTCTGCCTCCCTACTTTATAACCGGTGAGCAGTCATGACACTTTTTTTTGTTTTTGGCATTTCTGCTTTATTCGCCAGAGACAGATGTGACACTTATTAATTTTGGGAACTACAATAGAGGCTGCTGGACACAGGCTAGCAGGTTGGTAAAATGTCCCTCCTTAGTGGTAGATGATAAGCTGGGACAGCTGTCTTTGATTCCCTAAACTATTCACCTTCAGAGTTACCTTGTGGGTTTTAGAGCCCCAAAAGAATGCTAACAAGTCATAGCAAAACTGAGGAACTAACCTGTTTTGTCACAGTTTTCTCCTCGCTGTTTTGACAGTGAGTAGAAATAACAGATATTCCAAATGCCAAGGTATCACTCAAAATGTGATACTGCACCAGTACTTGCTGTTGATTTAGTTTGGGCAATATTATCATTATCATGTGTTACTGTTTGTCCTGTTGAAATACTGACAGCTGTGAGTAAGCACACGCCTTCCTTACTTACAGGTTACACCGTAATCTCTGGGTGATTATATCAGAGCCGTGTTTCCAAACTGTAGGTTGGGACCCTGTATGAGTCATATGTTTATTTCTGCTGGGTCTCCCATGACAAGAGTAAAAGTACCGTAAGTCTGGTAGCAGGATATGGCTGCGTATTTTCAGCTTTGAAATTTCAAAGAACTAGGGGAAAACATAAAGAACTACTGAACTGCATTCCACAGAGATGATGGACTGGCTCAGTGACTCGGGTGACTCAGGGCTTTTGGAGGCGCGTGTGTGTGCATGCTATGAAGACAGCATCATGCAGTTTTGTTATTTAATATACATAAGGTAATTTTATTCATGTAGCATAGGTTGTACCACACCAAGAATTGATTCTGCCATAGACACCCATGTATTTGTGTGATACTGTTGATCTGTGTAGGTCAGAGTGCATCCCTGGAGCTGGTAGAGTCAGTATCTTGCTCAAGGACACCTCAGCAGGGTGGATGCTGGATTAAGTTGGTTGCTGTCAAAGCAGCTTGAACACACACCTTCCAGTCTCACTAAGCACTACACCACCCTATAGCCAAGTTTGTACAGTCTGTTTTAAATGGCTTTCATTGGCTCTGAAATTATGAAAATGGTCCAGCCCATGAAAGAATTTCAAATAAAAAATGAAAAGTGTAGTCAAGAGATTTTTACACAACTGTGTGTGTGTGTGTGTGTGTGTTATGCCTCCTTTCTCTCTGGCATTCAGCAGCTCTCATAACAGCTATACTACAGCTCAAAAAAGTCTAAATATGTAGTGTGGAAAGGAATGACAGTGAAATGCTGTCAGGATGAAGCATCAGCATGTCAGGATTGTCACTCACAGCCTTTCTCTGGCAATGTCTGTCTCCCTGAATCCTTTTCTATGGTTTTAAACATGTGCCTCCTGCATTATAGGTGAATTGAAAATGTAGGTCTAGTTTGTGGGTGTGGAAATGTAGGATGTGTTTTCAGACACAGTGAAATACTGCCAAACACGTGGGAATGAGCAAGGGTTGTACTCTGCATTGTTGCTATTTTACTACTTATCATCATGGAAATACAGAGTCTGTGTCTTTGTGTCGGTGTGTCCTGCTGTATTAATTTAGCAGCTCTGTCTGTGTGTGTGTGTGTGTGTGTGTAGGTTGGAGGGGATTTCGCAATGTTATTTGCATGAGGTTTGCAAAGCCTGATGGCTACTGAGTTAAGCACTCAGTCAGTGAGACGAGTTGGTTCACCTTAAAGTCTAGAAAATGTTTGGCGACCTGTGTATAGCTCACTGATTCCTTCATTAATTCGTTCAAATTCATTGATTCAAACTGTCCCAGTGCTGTAAATTGCCAGGCTTGTGGTTTACTGTTGTAAAACAGCTTGTGGAGATGTGCAGCGGTGCTCTGTGTTGTCCTGTCTCATATTCCACTCAGCGGTCAAGGTTAGCACAGCACAGAGACCTGTCCTGGATCAAATGAACATCTTAGGTCAGTGGTTCTCTGTCGTGGTCCTGCAGTACGTCCTCCTGCTTTTATATCCTACCAGCTAGCGAACAGGGCTGGACAATATGGACAAAATCAAATATCACACTATCTTTGACCAGATACCTTGATATCAGTATTGTGACGATATTGAAGGGATGACTAAGTGCTTTTGTAAGATATTTGGTTATCAAGATTATTGATAAGCAGTCATTAGTAGTGTGAATATGATGACCAAGCAGGCACAGGCAAATAATAAAACAGCTAGAACTAGTCTAAAATTACATCCCTTTTCTATAATGAAACCTTTAAAACCAGGAAAAGATGAGACTCATGCCATATCATGATATTACAATATCCAAAATCCCAGGTGATGTCTAGTCTCATATTACGATATATCGATACTTCACCTAGCCCCACTTGTTAGTTGTATTCATCTATCATCCTAGGTGTCAGTCCCTGATTAGATGGCTGGAGAGAAAAGCAGCAAGACCCCAGCACTTGAGATACTTGAGGTAAATCAGCAGCTGTGACATTTAGTCAACCAGCTGAATAATCCATGTACTTAGGCAAATGGTAACCTGCCTTCCATAATTGTTCACCCAATGCAAATGAATGCCGTCTTGTTTCATGTGTGTTAAAACTTGTACATACAGAACTGTACATCTATTTTTTGATCGAAAAAAATGTGGCTAAGTAATACATTTATTTAAACCTGAGACGTCCATCAACAGTCATCAGTGTATCAATACTGATGAACAAAAACAAATGAAGTCAGGGACTGATGCGGGGGAGGATGAAGGGAGAGACAGAAGGAGAGGAGGAACTGACCCAGGAGGAGTGTAGAAGGAGAGAGAGCGACAGATGGCAGGCAGTAGACTAGCCCTCCCTTCCTGTTTTCTACTGTTGTAAGAGCATCAGTTAGTTGTTACACCACATTCACTGAAACCGCACACTGTTTTCTCTCTCTCTCTCACACACTCTTTCTCTCTGATTATCTCCAATTATTCTTGTCCTCTCACACATAGTTCATATCAGCAGACAAGCCAGTAAAAGGCCGTTATGCTTCCTAAATATCACTTGTCAGTCTGCACATCTTGTACCAAGCAGGACCTAATTTAAACCCTGGGTTTGACGCTGAGTCATATTCTGTGGCACATCAAAGCCGTCCCAGCTGCCAAAAGCCGCTATCACTTCCTGTCACCTGATCATGGGACCAGGAAATGCTTGTATCTGTAGGTCACTGGGCAGGAAGTGTTGAGCGGAGTGATTGGAATGCCTTTCCTCCTTTTCCTCCTCCGACTTCATCATGTGATTCTGACTGGCTGATGGCAGACAGATAGCCGAGAAGGAAACAGGTGTTCAGCATGACAGTAATACAATGAATATGTATGCTAGAGTCTGTTTCATATTGTTTCCAGTGTTGTTTCCAAAAGAAATGGAGCTGTAGATAAAATCAGCAATTTGTTTGACCTTGTGTATATACACACCAGGCTTTAAAATTTGACTTCTAACCATAGTAACACAGGTAGATTTTATTCCACTTCACAAACGTTACAAATTTAAAGCAAAAAGCTTTCGGTCCTCAAACTCAAAGTACATGTAAGCTCATATTTATCTGTCATATACTATCAACTCTCACACTGCAAGCTCAGACAATTCATTTCACAGTGAAAAATGTTCTAACCCTTCTCCACCACAGGAACTGTCCCTGAAACACAGGAACCCGTACTACAGTTTGCACCAGCGGAACCAGTCCCTCTTTTTGACTGGACCGCAAAAGCAGGGCCAGCTCCCTACAAACACACGTCTGTCACTGACTGACTGACCGACTGAGTGATGAAGTTACACCATTGGTCGGCCGCGTGTTGGAGTTTTCCCATTGGCCGTTGCTCTTTCAAAATTAATGGGTGCAAATAGTTTCCTATTACATCCTCAGGGGGCGTTTACAAATCGCTGTTGGAACAAGGTTCTGTTGACGTGAATAGCAATTTTTGTGAAATGTTTGTCATAAAGAACCAATTACATATTTCATTGTATCTATATACAACAAGGATATTCCAATGGATTTTACAGTTTTTGCATGGTTATTTGTGAAGATATACATTTATAAGCTTCTTTCTCCACACCGGCAGCCATATTCTCTGCATTCGCAAAGCATTCTGGGAAATTTCTTCTATCCGTTTGTAGTCTGCATCTGAAAATGCTCCCTTTGGAGGGCCATCTGTATGAGAAGGGTCTGGCTGTGGCCCGGGAAATTGGGATTAGGCCATTGACTGCAGCTCATTCCAAATTTATCGCACTCTAAGAATGGAATATTCATACCCAGGCCAGCCATATATTAAGTTTTGACCTAGTCTTGTTTCCGTGGGGGTTGAGTTTCTGGGCCCCAAAACACTCCCTGCAGCTGAGGTAGTACTCCTTGAGTTCCTGGGGGTCATCGGGGTGGAATTTTAGTGCTGAACATCCTTGAATTGTTAAACTTGTGGCACGAGCAACATTGAAGTACCACCCTTGCCATTTTTACAAACACCAGTGCGCAACCGCAAACCCAAATATTTAAAATATTGTTAAGTCAAGAGATAATTCGGCTAGTAATTGAAAGAGAAACATGCTGTACGTCCCTGTTTCCAACTGCATGTCACAGTTTCCATCACTTTAAAAAGCAAAAGCAGTCCCTTCCTCACAGCTCTTGTTTTTCTAGTGTCCTCAATCTCATTTTTGATCTCTGTGAGTCTGTTTTCCAAAACCAAATGCAAGATCGCAGTGGTTCGGTAGTAAATGAGTATGAACCTCACGATGGCTTTGACATGTTCCTTGTTTACTATTTTGCTGTTGTCAGTTGCAGGCAGAATGACTAGCAACCTCCTTATTTGCATTAAGGTCACTGTTCTTGGGTTGTGGTGGAAATGCAAACACAAGAACTTGGAGTGCTCTCTTTGCCCCCAGAACCCTCTTTCAGGAGCAAGTCAGAGGATTTTTGGCTTCTTCAATGCTTTGGTGTTTTTGTTGGAAAAGGAGCATTAGTTCCTAACTCATCAGGGTCTGTAAAAATACTGGTCTAATAGTCTTGTCATGTTAGGACCTACCTACGAAAACATGTCCTTGAAAATTTTGGGAATGCCCAGCATAGTTGAAATCACAAAAAAAGAAGAAAAAAAAACACTGTTATGAGAAAATATAGTTTTTAACTAACATAGCATGAAATAAGAAGCATAGGAGGTCAACAAAGCCTTCATCTGCCTGGCTGGCTCTGTTGTCTGTACACAGTGTTCTTCAGTACACCTCTACCTGTTGGGGGTGGGTGGCTCTGTGAGGAATGTTAAGTTCAAGGGGTGGGTAGTAAACTGCTGATATTGATCAGTATTAGGAGATCCATGGACGCGCAGACACATGCTTCCTTGTCTGATGTACTTGGCTTAAAGGAACAGTTCATCCCAGAATGAAGATGCCATTATCTACTCATCCTCATGCCAGTTGAAACACAGGCAAAGTGTCTGTCTTCATACAACACTCAGGGAGGCAGCTAGCGCAAGTCTGTAGCAGCCCTCTCCAAAACAACAGAAATCAACAGGCACCACTGGGCACTACAGTTTAGAAAGGGCAAAAATTACAGCAAAATTCCTTACAAAAACTCCTTACAAACTAAAGGCAAACTGTCACATCCTGAGTGGAAAAGCCTCATATGTGCTAAATAATTAGCACAAATCTTCACTATAGACTGATAACAAAACAGTTCACATAAAAAAGTGCACCCAAGCCTCATGCATCCACATTTTGCTTGATGATATCTTTCAAAATTTTTATTGTTTGGTGAACTGTTCCTTAGATTTCTATTTCTCTTCTTATGTGTCTTTTTCAGTCCTCTTGGGATACGTAGTATTGCACTGGTCTCTTGCCACTAGAGAGCCAGCAGGGATAGTATTGGAACACGTCCCAGTGACGGAGTAGCTTGTAAAAAGGTTTGGGACATGGCCAGAGGGCTTCTGACTGAAGAGAACAGGAGGAGCCCTGTTCAACTCTGCTGACTGACCAGAATCTCTCTTTCTCTCTCTCCCTTCTCCCTCCAGTCAGTGACAGCACTGTCCTGCCTGAGCTGCAGTATTGATTGATGAGCGGACTGTGACTGTGTGTTTTGCAGATGGCTGTGAGCAGTAGCTGAGGACGCCGCCGGGAGTTCCCCTCTCTGTCTCTGCCACCTGCCAACATGAATGGTAAGACCACTGCAGCGTGTGTGTGTGTGTATAAATGGGAGGCAGAAATGCGTGTATGTGTGTGTGCATAGAGTGCTATGGCTCAGCAGATCTGCTTAGGCCTAGACGGTGCTAGCTCTAGTGATAGTTTACAGTCTGTTCTGTGTGTGTGTTTGTGTTTGTGCCCGTGTGTCCAAGTCCACCTCTCTTTGCTGTGTGATACTCTGTTAAAATAACTTTGCCTCTTGCTGTGGTAGTTCTGGACGGCTCCCAAGAAATAATCTTTGTGTGTCAGTGCGATTTAAAACATTTGTTGTGGTCTGACGTTATTTTGATGTTGCCTCTATATCTTTCCTTGTTTTGGTGCTACGTTGATGATGAAAGGGAGTTCAGTGTACATGAGTCGGTCTGGAGCTATGACTATGGAGTCAGTGGCGCGTGGTCAGCCCAGCCTGGGTAAATAAAAGTGAAAGTGTGAGCTGGTTTTGCTCTCCTGTCTAAACAAAGTGACACAGCATCACTGGCAACACTGAGCTCCATTATCGCTTTGTCAACATCAGCCCATTCTCCAGACCTGACAACCATGGAGGCTGGCTTTGGGATACTCTGTCATCTGATGTATGATCACACTCTGTGTGTGTGCAGACCTTAATGTCTCTCCTGTAATCATTCATAAATACACTTGCAGAGTGTATGTTTATTTGCTTTGCTCAGACTTGATTACAATTTGAGCTCTATACTTACTTTTTGTGGTTTATCTAAAAATGAGGAAAGGAATGGTCCCAAATATTCATCTAAAATCAACTGCTTTTCTATCCTTTTCCTATCCAACTTTGTCTCCTGCTGCCCCATCCTCTCTCTCCTCCTCCCTCCCTCCTCTCTGTATGTGCACCTCTGCTCTCTCTGTGTCTCTCTCTCTGACTCCAGGTGGCGTCAGTGTCTATGCCATCTCTCCAGAGGAGAGGGCCAAACATGACCAGAAGTTTGACACTCTCACCCCATCAATGGGCTACGTCTCTGGTACACACAAACACAAACTCACAGATTCACTCGTGGACAGATGCCGATGCAAAAACGAATGAAATGTGACTGTGCTTCATGTACAGACATATATGAGGCAACAACTAGAGTTTGTAATGTCCACAGTTAATGAACATAGATTGCTGACATATCAGAAATACTGAAAACTTGCTGATACGTCAGCAGTGTTTAGGATTTTTGCTAGAGTTGAAAAATGATGTTATGAGATGCCAAAAGAGAAAATATTTTACTTGTCAAATCATATTCCATAATGGTAATGTACAGCCAAAATATTGCATGATGCTCCTTCACAGTGAGACCCCTGAATCACCTCCTTTTGAGCAGTGCATTAGGTATTTGACTACTGTGATTTTCCTAATGTCACATACATACACAGCCATAGATATATACACATAACCAGTCAGGCACAAGCAAACATTGACACAATTACATGGGAACTGGTTAAGACAAATACACACACCTACATGAACACAGAGGCTTACAGTGGCATATGCATGCATCAGCATACACAAATGTCTTAGTTTTTCAGGTAAAAGACAAAATAAGAGAGATGAGATTTCTCTTTGTTCAGTGAACATTTCACTGCCAGTTTTCTCCTTGTTTTTCTTTTCTCATTCTCCTTGTCTCTCTCTTTCTCTCTCTCTCTGTAGGGGAGCAGGCAAGGAAGTTTTTCCTGCAGTCAGGGCTGCCTGCCTCTGTGTTGGCTGAGATATGGTGAGAAACACACAACACACTTTTGAGTGATTGAGCTATGAATTGTTATAGATGGCTGCCTCTAAGGGTCCTGTATAATCTATACATGACACACAAAACTTTAAAGGACCTTACTGGTGGTTTTACTCCACTGCTTTACTATACATATACCTTACATTACTATCAACTATGATTCAAACCATACCATCATTTTTTAGATATTTGAACATGGTCTGGTGATAACCTCCTTTAAAATTGTCTGCTGCTCCAGCTAACATTTGTGTTTACAAGTGATCAACATTTGAATTTAGTCTGTGAAACAACATTTTATTCTGCGAATATTTTGTGGTGGAGACATACATTTTGTTGTGTGGGTTTCTGCTGCAATCACTTGCTATCAGTAAATTGGAAAAAGAAACTTCCTACTTGGTAAACTATTATAATATTTTTAAAACAGTCAAGAAGAAGCCAAATCCACAAGTCAGTGTGGACATTAAATTGAATTACCATGCGACAGTAAAGTAACTATGAGAAAAATAAACCAGGGCGAGATGTTCACTGCAGTGGATTACCTATGTAAAGCAAGTTTCCAGTTGTGGCAAGTTGACTTTTGTATCATAACGAAGTGAATTGAACAGATTGACTGCCTGGAAGGTTTTAAAATTATTCAAACATCTGAAAAAGTCTAATTTGCTTGGTCGATAAAATGGTCGATATTATGTTAAGTAAGTGGGGATTGTAGCCATTGGGTTAAAACATGCAAAAACATAGTCCTTGAATATTTAACTCTCTCTCTCACTCCCCCACACCCCCTCCCTCTCAGGACTCTGGCTGACATGAATAAAGATGGGAAGATGGACCGTTTGGAGTTTTCAATCGCCATGAAGCTCATAAAACTAAAACTCCAGGGCACACCTCTTCCCTCGGCTCTGCCAGTCATCATGAAGCAGCCTCCAATCCGTGCTCCCAGCCTCAATCCCGCCTCCTCCTCCATGGCCAACTCACCCTATGGTAAGTGTGTGCTGTTTTTATGGTTGCAATTAGACTGCGGACTTAAAACAGTGTGAGCTGTATGGCTCTGGAGAGCTAACTGGCAAGCAGTCTGCACAGATGCTGCAGTGTTACTACAGAAAACCCTGTTGAAGTGTCGTGATTCTGTGGCACACAGTTTGTGTGTTTGTGTGTGAAATGGCTAAATACATTTGGTTAATGCCACTTTTTAGTCCCTCATTGTGGCCATTGACCGGCTAATCTATGGTCTGTGCGTGTGATTGTGATTGTTTTTGTGCATTTGACTTTTGACATGATGTGATATACAAGCAACTAAACCTAGTATGTGTGTGTGTGTGTGTGTGTGTGTGTGTGTGTGTGTGTGTCTGTGTCTGTGTCTGTGTCTGTGTGTCTCCATCAGGTATGGGCTCCATGTCTAACCTATCCATGATGCCAGGGACAAATGTTACCATGTTGACCCCTATCACCATGACAACTCCTGGGCTCTCGTCTCTGACCCCTATGTCAACGCTCACCCCTTTGGTTCCCACGGCAACAGGCCTGAGCCCTCTTTTAGGCTCCACCCCCACCAGGCCCCTGATGCCCACAATGGGAAACGCCACACTGCCAAACGGCACCATAGGAATCCTCCAGCCTTTCCCTGCTGGAGCTCTGGCCACTGGTAAAGATGATTCTCATTTCCTTGTTTTCTTGTTCTCTTTTCTTAACTTGTTTTATGGCAAGCAACCTGTGCAGTAATCCTGAGTCTGTTGTTGCTCTAAAGCAGCCACTCTACCTCTGTGGTCTTAAAGAGGTATCTAGGAAAAAAATAAGTAAATTTTGTTTAATTTTGCTGTTATATAGCAGTGACTACAACACATGTTTTTCACGGGTAATAGAAATCCTGTGAAGTCATGGAATTTTGAAAAGTCTATTCCAGACAGTGAAAGTCAGGAAACTTGGGACAAGTCATGGAATATCATGGAATTTGTCAGCCTCAATTTAAAAAATCAGGAACTAGCTATTCACTTGAACATTTTTTTTCCCATTGTGTTTGCATTATGTTCACTTCCACTGCAGAATAAAACTGAATAATGAAACAGACCTTTGAATCTGAATTGTGTTTTAGATTTTGGTCAAGGAAAAAACAGTAATGTTACTTTTATATAGATCATGGAAATTTAACATGTTAGTTATGAAAAGTCCTGGAAAAATCAGGGAATTTTCCATTTGACATTAAGTGGGAAGACTGTTGATTAATTACGCGCTGTCTGCCCTGTGGTCATGCTTATTGGCCGAATGCTTGTCTTCTATATTAGGTGTGTCTAGTATGAAGACATTTGAGAAGCCATGCCGTGAACTTTATAATGAGAGGAAAGCCATGATTTGCAGTGGAGCTAATGAAAATGTCACTTTTGAGAAGTCAAGAGGGGAGAGGAAATCCCACACTGAGACCCATGCAGCCCGATGCTGTTTTGCAGAGTCAGCTCCTCCTGTCTCATCTCCATACAAATAGCCTCTCTCTCCTTGACAAGGTGGCGGCAGTGACTGGATTACACACGACAGCAGGGCTATTCAGTTATTTTGGGATGGGGGCACATTGTTGAATTTAAACTGACAGTTTCATTCAAACTTGTGTACAAAGATTAACAGCCATGATCTGAAAAGAGCTTTATATTAAGCACTTTCCTGCATTCATTGAGCAGTTTGCCTTTGTGATCAATACAGAACACTACCAATCTACCTAAAACTTGAAAAGACAAATATTATTACTTGTTTTGTTATTTAATGAACAACAACAAAAAAACATCAGCCTATATCTGTTCTCTTTTATTTATTATTTGCCTCTTTAAAACTCCTTTGACAGATTTTTTGTATTGATCATCTGTTTCACCCATGGCCTCTTTGGAAGACTGTTAACACAGAAGGCTTGATAATCCATCCTGTGGTCAAATGAGTAATTACAGCTTTACTGGGATTGTTTGCTCAGCACTAAATATTTTCTTATCATCAAGCAAACACAGTAG
Organism: Neoniphon sammara; assembly: GCA_900302535.1. Taxonomy (NCBI): domain Eukaryota; kingdom Metazoa; phylum Chordata; class Actinopteri; order Holocentriformes; family Holocentridae; genus Neoniphon; species Neoniphon sammara. Next base: position 265 of record OMKZ01015107.1, on the reverse strand, counting down.
TTGCTGAGAATCAATCACAGGGCCTATTAGAAATAAGTGCAGGATCAGGCCCTTGAGTAATTGAATAGCGCAGGACTACAGTATTTTATTGGGCCATTACAGGTCTTATTTACAATTTTGAAAGCTGTATTATTGATATGCTGTATATTTTTTTGACAGAGGAATGGTTATGGCTTGGTATTTAATAGTTAGAGATTTGAGAGTGCTCACAAATGTTTGTATGTGTGAATTTTCATCCTTTGTTGTGTGCATTTTTGTCTCCAGG
>OMKZ01015104.1:28951-40021 GCA_900302535.1 Neoniphon sammara | reverse complement strand
TTTTTTTTTTTTTTTTTTTTTTTTTTAAAGTAAGCAATGATGATGATGATGGTGACAATGATGGTGACAGCAATGAGGATGGTGGTGGCGATGTGGTGAGGGAGATCATGGTAGATAATGAGGACATCCATTATCTAAAAAAGATGTAGGGACTTGTTCCTCATTTAAAAATGGATTGGATGCTTTCACATGCCAAGAAATGCAAGCAGTGAATGCGCGTGGGCGTATGTGCGCTTGGATGCTTGTGTACCAATGTGTGTGTGTGTGTGTGTGTGTGTGTGTGTGTGTGTGTGTGTGTGTGTGTGGGTGCTCATGACCACCCACATCCCTCCAGTTAAAGGGTTATGATGGAGCTAAATATTTGTGTTGTTCTACTTCTTCGTCTTCTTCTGCTGTAGTCTAGTCACACATGCCCTGCCTGACCAACAAGAGAATTTTCCATGTAATCAATAGAACAGTTGGATTCATCTCCAAAAGCCAAAGATTACCATCCCTTCCGCTGATTAAAATGCCACAGTGTCTCCAGCAAGAGCCATCTGATAGACATAACCTTTAAGTGGGCCATTAGGAATATATTAAAAAAGACTCATTTCCTGGGGACATGTCACTGATGAATTATTAAAACCATCTAAAACGGGGTAAACCATTCCCCTCTTGCTTCACAAAAATCATCACCATTGATGACGAGTTAACCCATTAAATGGTGATCACATGAAATACAAATTCCCACTTCTAAGAGAGGGGCATAGAATTGCGAGAGATGCCCACTAATGACATTTTCTCATCAATTCTGGGTCTGGGCCTTGCTTACTTTGCCTGAGTGAAATTCAACTCTGGCCAATTCGGTATGCTTTCAAAATCAATGGGCTGAGCAAGCACACAGGAGTAAAGGAGGATCTTTAATTGTGCAGTTGCAAAGGTACCCTGGTTAAGGAGGATCTGAACGCTGCTTAAATCAGTGTAAACAAGCGATCAATTTCTGCACCTCTGAAAACTAATTTAGGGTGGCAACTTGAGACTGAGTTACAGAGTGAAATTAAAAGTAGATGTTGGATAAGTGTGTTTCCTTACGAAAGCACAGCATTCCCTAAGCATACTTTTTACTTCTTGCCTCAATGTAACCTCACTGATTGAAAAAAACTGACATTACTGGCAGAGGCACATTTTATATGTTGCTAAAATGTACCTCAGTGTACTGCAGGGACACACTGTGTGTTTCTTGGGCATAAATCCCTTTCATCAGCCTCTACTAAACCATATGAACATCATTTGAAAGTCATCTATTCAGGCATTCAAGAGAATATATACTCTGTGACAGCAATATGACAGCTGGCTGGAGGCATCTATGTTGTTTGTGAGTCATTAAACCAAGTTATTTGTAAGACATTTTGGAGCAAAATAAATGCAAGTGTTTATGAAAGATGGGATGAAACACAAATCAACCCGCACAGGGTAACAGATCGATTTGTACCAGGAGAGACTGATATATATGCAAATCCATACAGCTCAAGCGAGGCATTGCAATTTTCTCCCAAGGGGGGGAGAAGCTGATGGCGAACTGTCGAGATGCAAGAGATCCCCTCAAAAGATTTGGCAGAATCTCCATCTTTATCTGCAAGTCATCTAGCGCCGAAATCAAAGAATTTCTCTTGGATTCATGTCAAGCAGTGGAAACGTCTTCGTGTGAGATGCAGATTTTTTGGATCGGAGCTTTGCCAACTACAAACGATTTATGGAGTAACCGAGAAACTCTGGATCCCCTGAGCTGCAGATGTGTATGTATTGGATAATGAGGAATGGGTGAGGAAGAGCGCAGCACAACACTGCTAGTAGATCTATTCTTGGCTGCAGTAATTCCTGTTTTTAGACAGACATGCAGCCATTGAGGGACTCTGATAAAAACATTCCACTTTCTTACCGCTTCCTTACTATCCATAAATCTTTGAAAAGACACAAGTAAGCTTCTTCTCAGACAGTTTAGCTGTCACTCTCTATCAAGCTAATCTTGATGGAAATGGGAAAGTGTCGCACTATGAATGAATTACTAAATGAAATCCTGGCATTAATTTACTCCGCAATGAACATTATCCCCTTGAACAGAAGGTTACCCGGATTTTTGGAATGGTATTTCCTGTTTGCTTGGAGTGAAGTCTTCTGCTAAGACACTTAATTCCTCAGTGTGGGTCAAGGCCATGGCCTGAGCTGGACATTCTCCCTGTTGGCGACCTGCTGGGATGGCTTGTGGCGGCATCATCTGCTGCACCTCAATTACTATCCAGCATCAAAAAGAAAACACCAGGACAGCTGCAAGCCCATCCATCCACAACAAACACCCACACATCCTCATACACACACACACACACACACACACACATACACACAAACGTGCACACGCTCACGCGCAAATCGCACACTCCCACACATGTCTATTAGACTAATCTTTGACCAGAGAGCGGGATTCATTAGCAAGACCAATGGTGTGCTCCCAACTAATGCTGATTTCCATGTCTCTTTGATGCAGCTCCTCTGTTATTCTTTCTGACAATTCGGCCCCCTAATTGTCACTCCTCAGGTAGCGAGAATGATATTACAGTGACAAACACTACATTTTCCTCTGTCTATCAGCCAGATGAGATAATAGAGAATAATGTGCAGCTGCCTTTGGACATTATTGATTTTTGCATTAATGCTAATAAATGAGATTAAAAGTTGAAACGAGATGAACATCAACTCCAGGGTGATGTAATTGCCAGGTCCTTGGGGGTGCCAGACCACCTCCAAGCAGGAGACCATTGTAATCGCCAACAACATGCTCAGTTGAGAACAATATAGGGATGCCTATAGAAGTGATTTGTACACAGCCGAGCTGAATGAAAAATCAATGGCAATTAGGGCAGTGTCGCCTTTCTCACCTGGTCAGTATTGACAAAAATATTAGAGACCTTAGAGAGAGCAGGCATGGATGCAATCTCAGACTATACAAGTGCAAAGTATAACTCCCTTCTTAATCTGGAGGAGTTCTTGTTGACTCTGTGGGGATTTAAAGAAAACCTAAAGTTATTAACAGTAGTCTCATGAAGACGACAGATGGAACTGGGAACAGGCAGGTAGAGAAAGTCTTTTTCACCAGCATAGTCTGGAAGCCTTTTGTAAATGAGCCCCGAGCCCCTCGTGGTCCCTGCTCGGGTGCTGTAGCCGAGCCGGAGCTGATGTTTTCCGGAAGTGGATTTTCTCCTCTTCTCAGTCCTGCTGGGTTTCCCCAACAGAGAGATGTTGAATCTTTTTAAACTTGCCCTGCAGTAACACCATGAACACTGCAGGAACTGAGTGACAGTGTAAATACACTCCATTATGGACGTTGAGGGAAATACACTTCCCTCACTAGATCAGGGGTTGCCAAACTTTTTCAATTTGGGACCCATCGCAAGAATTGTTATTTTGTTGTTTGGTTAGGGGCCAAACAATAAATGTTGAAGTACTCATTAGCAGTTAATATCCAATTAAATTTACAAATTACACTGAGTAATAGCTTGTCATGCATTTTGAGTTACAGAAATAATCAGCAATTTTTTCAATAATTGTTAAAAATTGGTTGTTTTTGCTACTCTCTAATGCCAATTGATACTGTACACTAGTGACTCAACCTTTATAGGCAGTTCATGAAAATTTTTACATAGGCTGGTCTAAACACCAGTGTAATTACTCACAAGGCAAGTGTCCTGAAAAAGAAAGCAATCATCTCTGAGAGAGCATCGCTATTGTCCTCCAAAGATCAAACCCCCCCAAGATGAGAAGGGATGATGTGATGCACATGTGGCTCCTTCTGTTTTAGATGGGAAAGGTTTGCTAATATTTTGTAGCTGCTGTCAACATCAAGCGTCTTTATTGTTATGTGGGGACATACAACATTGAGTGTGACATCAAGCCAATGACCTCTTACAGCCAGGCTGCCAAAATCAAGAAATACACAGATCTTGTGGATTATTACTCTGACTCGATCTACTTGTCAGTGGCTGGAGCGTTATGATCTGCTCCTCTGATTCAAGGCAGACCAGCCATGTAGCCGCTAGCAAGTGAGTTATGCCCTATCTTGACTGAAAACCACTACTAACACTGACTTGTTTCTTAAATTAGCTCAATTGAACCGTGTGTAGCGGTTGTATTACAAGGTCTGTCTCTTGTGTCACATTTAATTAGCTAATATACAGGGAATAGTGCTAGCCAGTCAGGACACATACTTCAGTAGACTGGGCCTGGCGAGTAAATTGAAAAGTAACCTTGATAAAAGGTAATCGGAAGAGGTTTTGTTAAGCCAATCTACCGTACAAGTTAGTGAATTGTTACTCATGAGATAAACCCAGAGCCCATAATTCAAAAGATTTCCATGTGATGGGTAGCTTCATTAGCAAGGGGTCACAACCTGGGATGATGTATATTATATCCTATAGCATAGCTACCCGTTAAAACAATTTGTTGGAATTCTGAAGTAGGAAACGAGGCCCAAATTAATGCTTCTTTAGTGCGTTCCAATTTTCCAATATTCTCATGGAGAAAACATCAGTTGCTCTCCACACTCTCCTCAATATTTTTTTATTTTTTCTGGGATCAAATTCAACAAAGTTTCATTTCAGACTCATTTGCTAATGCACCAAACTATTTTCTTGCATGCCAAAATCTCTTTTCGTTTTGCTTAAAATCATGGAAACATCTTGTCTGCCGCCGCTCGCCTACCCGCCCTTCCACTTCCTATTTAGTGATGTCACATCTCGCCGGGATGAGTCACAAAAGTTATCCAAGACTGACTACATGCAAAAGACTGCTTGACACCTCATTCTTCTCCATCTCCTGTGCTGAAGCGAACTAATTATAATGCAATGCTCAAAACCAAGGCAGACTCAAGGTGATAAACTGCGAGAGTTGTCGTCATGGAATCTTTGTCTCGGTATGCGTAGCTCCTTTGATATCCATGGCATGAGAGGAAGGCATTTCTTCCATTGATGTCCAATTGATGTCAATACAAAGGTACATCTTTCATCCAAATTCACTGGCCTTTTTATTAATTTTCTTTAATCCCCAGAGAGTCATTTACACTTTGAGAATATCATTCATGTTGGTGCATGTCTGTTTGTGTGAGTGGGAGTAAGCGAATGAGTCCATCTGCTGTGTGTATGGGTGCGTCCTCTGTCTCTTTTCATTTCAGATTGGCATCCTTTGTGGTGCCCAAGTCTGAATTCTTCCTTTTTTCTTCCAGCGGTAGTCATGATGTCGAGATGGCACTGATGTCCCTGCACCGGGCTTTGGTCATATGGTGACCTGACAAAACTGGTGCTCAAGTCCGCTGTCAGATCCACATGCTTCTTCTTCTTCTTCTTGCATTCTTCTTGTGCTTACTTTGTGCATTTTGTTTCTGTTCCACATTGTTATCACATTGTTTGCCCACTTTCAGCACCCATTGTACCCTGACCGACCTGGGGGTTCCTTGTTCTCACTGAAGCTCTAAAGTTGGGAGTGTTGCTTTCATTTGTTCCATAATGTGAAATAATGTAATTGTATAGATAGCGTAATTGGATCTGGTGAAGAGCAGAACCAGTTTTCCAGGTTCAGCACCTGCCCAAAGTGTGGGTATAATGTGAAATAATGAAGTAATGTGCATTGTGAAGCCATTTGAGGCTGTACTTGTAATTAAAGGCTACACAAATAAACTTTACATGACTATACAGTATATTCTCTTTTCTCTCTAAGCTACTTTTATTATATAGGTCAAGGCCATTGCCTTTGCTCAGAGCCCACTTTGCTGTATACAAAAAAAAAGTTTGTTTTCTGACTTTAGCTTGACATTGGGTGCTCAAGGAAGACTTCTCTCTAAAGAGCTGCCCAAGTTGGTATTAGCCTTGGCAATTATATTCTTAAACTTGAACGTTCATACAACATGCAGACAAACTGGCATTGAACCAACAACCTTTGAGTTTTTGAGTTGTAAATTGTGGTCATTAAGCACAAATTTCTCTTTCAAAAGCCCACGACTCCTCCAGTTTTAGCTTTTTTTTTTTTTAACAAATAGGCCAGTGGGGTGTTTGAAGGAGGAAAATGAAGGGAGAGTCCTGTGCAGGATCAGGACCCATAGCAGAGAAGATGGGGAGCACAGCGTCCCCCTAAACCTTTGCCAAAGAGGGATCATTCATGGTGTGGGACTTCTGTCTTTTAAAATCTCCCACACCTCAGACCGACCAGGGTGGAGGTGGATGTCAAGTTTGAGTTTCTGACTTACAAAGATGGAGCTCTTGAAGCTGAAGCCATGGAGGAGGGGATTCCTGTACTTGTAGTAGACAAGTAGTAGGGAAAATGGGAGCTCGATTACACCCTGGACCCTAATTATCTGAAAATGCTCATCTTCATTTTACACCACAACATAATTCTGAACTGCCTTTAGGATAGGGGCTAGGACAGGGGCTGGTTTTCTGTTATACCTGCTAGTTAATTACATTCTCCTCATACTGTATGATGAGGGCCGGATGAACATGTTTACTTAATTATGCACAGCTGCACTTTAGTGCAACATTACAGTTCATCCATTACCTGTCATTCACTTAAGTTTTTTACCACCACAAAAATCAATGAACCAGATTTATTCCATGAAATTCTGGCAAGTCTACATACGCGCTCAAGTGTTGAGATAATGACTGATATTGTCATATGCCAGCACAGGCAACACACAGATTGCAATTATCAGCTCAAAAAACATGTTCTGGTGTATCTGACCCCTTTTAAAAATCAGCCATATGGTGTTAAATATGTGCAAACTGCTAAAGAAAAAATGGACATTCTTATCTACAACAGGGGATTATGTGGTCGGGTGTGTCATTGTGTTTGTCTGTCTGTGTGTCTGTGTGTCTGTCCATGGCTAATCTCGCAAATTGCTGGGCCTATCACCCTAAAAATCTTTTTTGTGCACAGTTATTTATGATTGTATGAGGAAGAACCTCTTGTGGATGAAGTGATTCAAAAACATTCTTGTTACTTCCGCTCCCTTACTCCATTCATTGTCTAACTCGCCCCACCGTCACTGTGCTCTCCCTCTCTCTCTCTCTCTTCCCATACTACTGGACCTATCAGCCTAATAGGCTATTTTTTTTTTCTATTGTGACTGCGTTGGCTGCAGTTGCGGGTGAAAAAATCCAGGATGTTGTGATGTTTTCTGGGTGAGTTTGTAAAACACACTGCTGATGAAGACACACAGGAGAACAACACTGTAGAAATTGTCAGAGGTTGATGTAATCAGTTTACAAGTAGGAGTTAAAATAGGTTAAATATCCTGATGCTTCATAACTGTAAAAAAATGAAACATAGAACAGCCATCAGTGTTTCATATATCAGCTGTCTAATTTGCTGGCCCTTTTAACATTTAATCAGCAATGATATATTGATTAGTGAAAATTCATTAGATAGATATCATCAATTAGAATTGCAACAAGTCAAAATTACACTATGGAAATGTTGAATTCTAGCTAGTCAAAAAGCAATCCACAGTTGCTATTACTGCTACTGATTAAATGTTAAAACAGCTTGCCATGATCTGCACAGAGTGCACTCATCTAGTTTGAATTTTTATTTTTTAATGTTGTTTATTTTTGTTCTTTCTTACTGGAAGCATGTCAAACACCCCAATGTTCTTTGTGCACTTCCCCTATATAGTATAATTAAACATCCAGAGATTATGTTAGTGCTTCCATGGGGAATGAGCACTGTAACACTGGTAATATTTCATCAGAGAATCAACAAATTTGCCCACACAGAAACACAAATAGACACCCTGAGCATCATCATCGAATGTGGGAATCTTCCTTACGTCCTCTCCTCTCACTTTCAAGTTGGCAGCAAAACAATGCATCAAAAAAAGAAAACAGTTATTTCATGGCAACGTGAATGAGGACTTTTGTTTACACTCTACCATCTAAACGTGTGTGTTTTCTTGTGCTGGATTTCCCAGTGGAGCGTGTACTTTATGAATCATATTTAGGGCACATTTAAAATTGTCACAGAGCTGCTACCATATTGTCCGCCATGCATTTATGTTGAATGTATATTTATAAGCGTATGCACTGTGTGTATTATGTCTTGCAGTGTATATAAGATGTCCAATCCCCTTCTGCCATTGTGTACCATGTTGCTATGTAAGTTGTCACTATGTCTGACCAATGCCACCAAGAGAAATTCAAGATTATTTATTGTTTTTAACAAATAAAGTGATGCTTTGGTGTTTTTATTTTTGCTTCTTGGATTGAGCAAGAAGTGAGAAACAAGGGCTGCAGCTCACAGCACACGTCATATCTATACTAAATTCCCTGGAACTTTGCATAAAACTGTTAAGAGAAGGTGGCTTCAATTTCATGGCTCCGACTGTGAGGCAGCATTGTGGAAGGATGGTTCTTGTTTTTGGGCCAAGCAGAGGGAGTGAAGCTATTAGAAAGTATAGTTCAGATGGGCTCAGATGGTTATTAATGGAAAGAAGCAGGAACAGATCAGCCTTGGCAGATGAGTCACACAGCATCCCATCCCCAAAGGCCTCTGCTGGGCAGCGCTTTATTACCCAAGCCTTCCAGTGGTTGGGTGGGATCTAAAGAGCCACCGCAAGCTGTGCTTTTTGAGGCTTTGCTGTGTCTCGGATCTCTGAACCTGCTTCTCAGCTAGTCGTTGGTGTTCAACTCGCCAACAGCTTGTTTGCACAAGAGGCGTTGTTATAAATAAACATGTTATGTCTGGTGGAGGTGGCTAGTGGAGATAGAAAGGAGATAGAGTGGGAAAAAGAACAGGAAAAAAACAGAGGGATATAAATGTATGTGGCTGTCCAAGGAAATGTAAAAGAGGAGGAAGTATAAAAAGTTGGCCAAGTGTCTTTTGATTCATATTTGGAACTATTTTAGGGAAGCCTTCACAGAAGATTTCCACTCTATTTTTGGATCTTGTAGAAAGTTATTAATATTCATCAATTTTCCTTTAATGCATCAGTTAATTCAGATGAGTGTTTGAGTAATTCTGGGAAAACAACATTGTGCTGTTCAAGGACAAAAAGATCTGTCAACTTCCAGTCTCATGAGGAAATACTAGCCATACACTTCAGGGACACTGTTGCCAGGCTCAGGCAATTTCAAGGGTAAAACTGGAACATACGTAGTCAGAACAGAATCAGATGAAAGTGAATGCAAGGACCCACGGAATTTTTGGAAGGTGAACCATGACTCAAAAGACAGGCATGTGTATACTTTATCTGTGAACTGACTCAGAAAGATGTCTATACTGTACTTTTTTTGACAATCTAGTATACAGACTAGTTATTTAAAACCCCTATGTGTTGAATATCTAACTCAGTATTTTATTAATATGCATATATAATTTTCTAAGTAAATTTTATCAGCATAGTATAATGATTGTAGAAAATAAAGACTGCTGCCATGAAAATTGTTTAGTCAGAAACATTTTGGAGAATGGGGAGTGCAATAAATATCCAAGGCAGACATATGTAATTCAGTAATATGAATCATAACATAAAATCAAACATAAATCAGAAACAGCGATCTGCGTAAACTCCATCTGGTCGATGGAGTTTTTTGCAGCAACCTGGTAAAAAGTAGCAGTTGGCATGAATTAGCGGCAAAGTGAGGGTGTGAGCTGTCGGATCATAAACAGTAACTCAGTGACTTGTCTGAATGTGATTGGTGATTCTGAGAGTCAGCTGATACTGACACCGATCAGCTGATGTGCTGTTTGGTTGAGACGCTGATAGACTTCATTGCTCCGCCTGAATGCTCCATTTCTCCTCTATGTGTTACTTATGTGTTTATGTCGCGTGCCCTTGGGTATGATTTGGCATGAAATGTGCAGCACTGACTTGCAGCACAAACAAAAGAGGACGTCTGCTCGAAGGCAATAAATTTGGGAAAAATAACTCGTCTCCTTACAGCTTACTTTTTTTCTCAGGCTTTTGGCTGAGCTCTAGTCTGACTGTATGCACTTTTCATCTGTTTTTATTATTTCTTTATCTTTTATCCATTCATTATTTATTTAGTCTGTTTTTAATTGTTGTTTCTCATTGCAGCACCTTGTTTAGGTGTCTTTTTAAATCCAGTTTGAGGCAGTTTAAATTGCCTTGTGTTTTAATAGTGCTATGCAAATAAGTTTTCTTGCCTTGTAAGGAAAAATTATTGCCATTATTGTCTGGACTCTGGCAAGACCAACCAATTATCCAGCAAAGTGAAAATACCCTGCATGTTGAAAATGAAATAGCTACAGGTCTTACTAGCACTACTACATTATGTTAGCTAATGTTTTTATAGCTAATATTACTGTTATGTAGATGTCACTTGCTAAAAACTTACACTTTGGAAGCTTGTAGTAGAATTGACGTGAGAAAGTCCATAACTGACACCATTGCTAACTAAAGCTCAATCTTACATTGATGCGCTTTGCTAGCTCTCACCTCTTCTGATATAACGTTAGATTGGTAAAATAATCCTGGTGGATTTATATCCAGGAGCAGCACAAATTCGGCGTGTTGTGCTAACAAGCTAACAGTTGCTGTTGCTCACTACTATTGAGGCTAGTGGAGGATAACAGGTGCAGCTGAAGAGTCAATCAAACAAGGGCGGGAGGAATGAAAACTGAGGTGTGTTCTGATTGGATCGCTCCACTTTTACATGTGAAAGTAGCTTTTAATCCCCAGCAAAAAATGATTTGGATTTTGTTTGATTTTGATTCAGAAGAAATGTTTTCTACACCCAATTATGACAACAAAAGAATATCTTAATGAAAACTTACATAAAGTTGGTTTACCATCCCTTTTGCATAAAAATGGAAGACAGCACCTGCCGTAGAGCAGAACTTTAGGAGTGCTGTCACAGTAAGATTTATTTTCATTTCTCTGTGGGGAAAAAGATCGCATATAAGGGTTAGTGAAGTGGCCTTGTAACTGGAACCCTGTCTGCTCAAATCTCAGATGGGCTGAGAAATTCAGAGGTGTCCTTGAGGAAGGCTTAGTTTCCAACCTCTGCTCAGTGGTAAACAATAGAAGACAGG
>OMKZ01015104.1:15080-28931 GCA_900302535.1 Neoniphon sammara | reverse complement strand
CCACACACACACACACACACACACACACACACACACACACACAGTCTAAATACGCGTGGGTGCACAGCTTGCAGGTGTGTAACTGAATGAATGTAGAGCAGGGCACTGCTGAAAAAGAGCATATATGATTTGCAAACTCACTGAATAACTAAAGAAAAGTAAGAGCTCTGACTTCAAAGTGCATTTTACACCTCTTCATAAAATCTGCAGCCAAAGTCATTTATTCCTAAACCGTGACACCAACTTGCTATCCGGCCTAATGTTTCTTCTAGACATCCTGAGAAGAAAAGCTCCAACAGGACAACTCTACAGGTTTATTCAGCCTTACTGAACTGCATTTGACTCCTGGTATGGCGGTTCTTATTATCAGTCCAACACTGGAGGTGTGAGAGCCTGGCTGGAGCTGCTATTGATTCGTTGAGCATAGCACTACGCTGACACATCAGTTGGACCAATTAGCTTTTTCTGTCACTTCGCTGTCACTGCCTGGCTCTGCTTACTGTAACACAGAAGTTGGATGTTGTCTTGTAGTATGCACATCGCCGTCAGACACCAGAATAGACACTGTGGGATGGTGTATTGGCTGCTCAGGTAAGATGCAGCATCCCCAGATTATGTGGTATGAATGGTGGTGTTGTATGTTTATATGTAAATTGACTACATCTAATAGGATTAGAGCAATGTGATCACAAAATTGGTTGAAATCCGTTAAATGCTGACAAGAATATTAACAACACTGAAACTGATCATTTAAAGGTGCACTATGCAAAATTGCAAAGGGTTGACTGAAATGAGCATGTTGAGACTCAACTGACAAAAAAGTGGAATAAGCATGTAAACTGCAGCAAACCGGTCCAACGATGAGAACGGTGTAGACTCCAACACATTACAAGCATATTCCATATTTCAGTTGAGTCTTCAATTGACCTTCAGCAGTTTTGCACCATGCACCTTTAACTGCTTTTTCTATGGATTTCAGAGGCAGAATATTCTAAAAACAACTGGAAAATGTAAGATTGCACTGCTGAGTTTACATTACAACTTATAGCTTTGCAGTTTCCTCGGTTTACAGTTTCGGATAGTTAGTAATCTGATCACATTTTCAAAGAACATTCACCAACTCCCTGTATCTCTCAACACATGCATTATGCCACACGGAGCCATCTCTGCTGAAAACACTGTCTCATGCTGGGACATAAAAGACAATAGTAAGATCTTGTTGAAAATCACCTCCCCTATCATCAAGTAAAGCTCTTTTCCTACATGATTAATATAGCGACATGTCTATGTATTATTGTGCCCTGTATAGTCATATTTCTAACCACTTTTCACCACAGCATTAACATTCTGACATGCCCTCAGTTGTGCTACAGTATGTATGTGAATGGATATGAATGTTGTTTTGTTGGAGGTTCGTTGCATTGGGAATGCAACGTGTTTGCCACAGATGCCTGGGGAGCAGACAAGAGAAAACAAATAGCAACAACCTATTAATAAAACATGAGGTTGAACTAACCTGGGACCGGAGGTTTGAAGCGTGATGATACTCAGTCGCAACAGGAGCTTCAGTGTAATTGTGTTGAGGTGATTTGGTTACGTTTGGGGTAAGGCGAAAGCTATACTGTGCCATGTGTACTATTAAAGAAAACACCGCCTGAGGGCAAGCGGGGGCTTCTTTCACACAATCTATCATACTAAATATCAGTATACACGTACACACACACACACATCCATGTATGTGTGCACACACGTGGACTCAAAGGCGTGCACATGCAGGCAGAACTAAACTTTCCTGTCTTGGTGATACAAAGTCGATATTAAAATTGCAGTTGTTTGCCTCGTAGCCTCACTGTAGGATACTGGGCACATAACACATCCTCAAGGTCCAATTTGAATTACAAATCTGCTTGGAAGCCTTTTTGTATTATCCACGCATCTTTAAATATTTAACGATCATGGATGCTTCTTCAGCATATTACAGTGGTCTTACACCCAATCATTTTAAAATTGCTGTTGTTCAGGGGAGAAATTATAACTGCGACACGTGCTGGTAGCGAACAAGCCTCTCTCTGTCTAGCAAGAGAAGGTGCAGTAGTTGAATCACTAAAATGGTATTTTTAATTTATATTCAACAGGTCAGAACTTGTTGCAGCAATAAATTATACTTTTATAATACAATGCAGCAGAATAACATAATCATTTTTTATATCAGTTGACAAATTTTAACCCAAAACCTTTTAAAAAATACGTTTGTGTCAGCCAATCTTCACTAATTCATTAACATGTAAATACATGATACAAGGATAATGCACTAGCTGGTCACAGTGCAGTGCTCCACCCAGAAACCGTCAGCCATGCTGCACTCTGGGAACAAATCCATGGCTCAAGGTCTTACAAATCCATTTTGAACTATTGAACTCAGTGGGGACAAGTTAAAATCTGCCGGTGGAGATCCACAGGGACAAACTCACACAGGGAAATCAAAAACCATGGAAACACATCCACATGGGGCAATCAAACACCATGGAAACAAATCCATATGACGCCATGCGGATTCCAGCCGGGTTTAGAAGTTTGCGAGCAGGCAAGTTGAGATTCCTCCTGGGAACTGCCTGCTTAGTGGCGAGTTGGAGGAAAATACAATGGATTTCATCACCAACCGCACACCATTCTGGAGCTTATTCTAAGGTATATGACAGACAGCAGTGCATACCAGTGGTAAACAGACCCAGTTCAGACAGTCTCAATATCAATCCAAGGATAAACTGAGATATTATGTGACTCACTTCAATTGTGTGGTGAATGTTGATCATTGCGCTTGCCCAAATATCACATATCCCCACAGAGAGTAATGGAAAGATAAAGAAAGACCAGCAGTAATTGGAAGCCACAAGCACAGGGGTAAACAAACAACTGCTGCAAGACAACAAGGAACTGTGTAATGTGTGTGTGTGTGTGTGTGTGTGTGTGTGTGCATGTACATTTGTATTTGTGTGTATGTTCAAGTATTTCATTAATTAATGTTTAGATCCTACCTCGATGTATACATTCAGGCTAAAATGAGATATGGTAATAAATAAATAAATAAATAAATAAAACAATCATACTGTAATTATTTTTACAGATACTGTGATTATGTTATGATTCACAGTGTTGGTGGCAGTGCTAATTTTTGCACTGTAAAAACTTTTAAAATGATAATGATTTGAGATTTGCTGGGGGTTGTAAATAAACATGTTGTCTTACATCTGGAGAATATGATTTTTTTTTTAGATGACTGTATCTCTGATGCACCACATTACTTCATTTTATAATGGTATTTTGTCTCATATCTTACATTTGTCAAAGAAATTGCAAATCCACATTGCATTTTTAATAATATTTTGATTAATTGTTGTACAATTGCAGTATTGTACAACAGAATAAAAAATACAAATGAGTGAAAGTGTCTTTATTCACATTCCATACGATTTGGGTGGTTTGGATGTCTCAACACTGCTAATCCAATTCTGCCTTTTAATTTGTGGGCATGTGGACTCCCACTCTCATTCTGAGATTATTGCAGGCTGGCTAATCCAGGCTGATGGTGTAGTGATGCAGCAGCGTGTTGGTGTCACAGTGTGCTAGAATGATGTGATATGTGATATGTGATATGTCGTGGCCTCTGCTGGAGCGCATTGCCAGGACTGAGAGTGGGCTGAAAGCAGAAAATAGACGGGCATTTTGATGGGGAGATCAGATTGCTGATAATAGCGTCTCTCTACAGTTTATGAAGCCATTTCACGATGAGATTCAAAGGGGATATCAAAGAGGATATCGCTCATATTTCTCCTAATCCAGAGCAACAACGCTGACATGCACGGGGCAGATTTCGCGGGGTGTGAAGAAGCTGCGGAGGACAAGTCTGAGCACATTGTGTTGCATTTTCAGAGGAGCGAGTTGGGGATGTGGAGCAGAAACAGAGTTGAGTGTCAGAGAAAGTGACTGATTTTCACAGTGGGGGGGGGCAGGCTGTCACAATAAAACAATATCTCTGACACATTTGTTCTGCAACCCACCTAGCATGTATACATTGTACTGTACCTGTTACATAAAAAAAAGATGTTAATTCAAAATGTGTCACTGATGATGAATAGATTTGTCACTGGCATATGGGAGGATATTTTTTAGCACTATGCCAAGGATTAGTTAGAAATGTATTTGCAACAAAATTATGGAATAAGCACATCATCTATCATTTGTTATTGTTAATCTATTGGTTATATATTTGTTTTATGTATTTGTGACTATTGTTGCTTCATGTGAGGACTACAGGAAGACTAGGTGTCACTATATGGCAGCTAATGGGGATCCTAATGAAACAATAAACAACTAAACAATATCAGGGACTGATGCTGATGAGAACCATGCAGACATCACCGTTACCCCATGCTTATTCCATGCATTTGTCAGCTGAGTCTAAACAGTCCTCACTTTTTCATCTTTCCAATTTTCCCTTTTCCTTTTTCCAATTGTTCCTCGACAATTTTTATTGTTGCCCCTTCAACAAAAGCTAAACAATGTTTTGTTAGCTATAGCAGAATTAGCAGAAATAAAATCTCCTCCATCGCCCTATTTTATATGAAATATGGAAATTGAAGTATAGATGTATTGTTTTCTCCATGTTGGATGACCTTTATCTTTCCTTAACAATGTATCATTATGAAGTATGCTGGAACAGTTGACTAATCCATGAATACATATTCAGACAAAACCATGACACGAAGGATTATTATTATTATTTTTTAATTCAGACCTGTGTATTATGGCTTTGCCTAAGTGAGTGTCATAAAAGCCACAGGCCTTGCAATTTGGAAAAAACAGAAATTCAATTAGTACATAACGACTCTGGTTGTTAGGCAACGCCAAGGACATACCATTCTTTTGCACTGTGGTATTCAGCCACCCCATAAAATAAAATGCCATTTAAAGTGAAAAATAACAGCCAAGGATGATTACAAACCTTTTGAAATGCTTGGATGAGTTGCAGCCCTCACCCACGCCCTATTTTGGTTCATTCAGTCAATTGATGTTGTTAGATATGACTTTTTATTGAATAGCATCACCTTTATGGTAATAAACACTGAGCTCTAGATGATGAGGCATACAGATTGTGACGGCAGAAATTAATGTATTTTCTACTACACTGTCTACATGGCCTGCAGCACACATGGACTTGTGATGCCTCACACAGACACAACACTAACTGGAGAAGGTAGAAAAGAGAAAAAATCAGGGGCATGGCTAAGGTGGACTGGATCTTGGCAAGGTCAGGAGGCAGGGCTAGGTGGCAGTGTATAGACTCTGCCATCTTGCTAGTGGATGTTAGAATGCAAATCATAAACACTATCATTGTTTTTGCTGATCGATAACAGCAAGCTTGGTAACCTGTCAGTTTCTTTGAGGTTTTTTTGCAACACAAATGCTCCCTGAGTTCCTATTTCTTTTGCTTGAAATATCATGGTGTACTGGATGCTAAGCACGCATGCAACTAATCTTTTTTGGGGTTTTTTTGTTGTTACTTTTGAAAGGGCATAGAGCTTTAGCTTTAATTTCCTGCTACTGCTAAACCAGTGATCAGCATGTTGATGCATGTGTCTTTCTCCTGCTGGGGTATAGCCAAGAAATCCTAATTGCCCAACAGTTTTAACTAACAGTTTTAAATAAAGTTAACAGCAGACAGACATCTGTCTGATTAATTATGTTAGCATTAGCCACACACCGGTTTTAATTATGGTCGTTTGTCTAGAATAGGAGGAATAACAGGAACCTTGGGCTTAGTCACATGTGAGGTCGTCTCCTCCTCTTGGCCAGTCTCCTTTGCCGACTTCACACCTGTCTACTTTGACATTGACGGAGTCCCATTCAGAACTGATGTCAGAGAATAATGTCTGAATTCTTTTTGACTGCAAATGTGCAACATTGTACTCATTGCTTTACATATGAGCTCCTTGAAAAACGAGTGCTGCCTTTGTCTTTACTCAAAACAAACATCAAAGATCTAATGTTTAAATTTGCATTACAATAAGGGCTCACAAATCAAAAACTAAAAGTCTACATACAGTGCCAGCAATCAGTAGTGTGAAAATCAAGGTAAAGTCAATTGACTGTCAAATGCACAAGGAGAGTGCCTGGATTGTAAAATAGTCACAGTTAACTTTGTAATTTTGTGACTTTATCCTGAAAGCAACTTCATGGCCCATCTGAATCTATGAATTTAAGTACATTACCTTATAGTGAGAGTAATTAGATGGACTCAGAGCTCATGAACAGGCTGTGCCTCTAGCTATTATGGTCTATCTGATGTTTTGTTAAAAGATGAAGAGCGAGCAGGTGGAGAAAGCCTGGTACTGGTTCCCTCTGGTCTGAAATGTCCCATGAGGAGATTATCATTCAGAAATAGAACTGAAACAACACAAAGCTAGGATAGCATTCAGGGATGCCAAAGTATCCTGAGGATGAAGCATGTATAGAGGGTGATCAATATCATCAGAAAATACCAGAAAAAAGTAACTATGAAAAAGGGCACACAGAATCCTTAATGTTCAAAAAAGATTGAGCAGCAAAAGTCATTGTTTTGGCAGGATCTGTCAAAGATCAAACCCATCAGAGCGCCAGGTAAAAACACAAGCAAGAGTTTCTTTGTTGAGGATTTGAAGCCAGACAGGCTGCATTGATTGACCACAATGGGAGTAAAATATTTCTCTTTTCAGTTTTCACCCTAGATGAGTCACAGCAAGGAGTTCATGTGATTCATGAGAAGAAAAGGCTTGTGTTAAAAAAACAAACATTTGGCTTGGTCAACTTAATCTTGTATTGATGTTCTTTACTTTGGAGGTGGACTTCTACTGTTTTGAGAGCTGATGGAGACCTAAGATCCTGTCTGAATTATTGATAGCAGCACAGTGGGTTTCTTGTGTTTGTTAGGAGCCTAAAAGGCCACTGCATAGACTGTGCTTCTTGTACATGATGAGAATAGGATAAATTTGTCTTTGAACCTGGAGTGAGAGATATTTTGACAGTCTATGGACTATCAAAGTTTGTATTTAAAACCATAGGCCGTCTGAGGCACTCTGGTTTGACAGCAAAAGGTAAAAGTCTTTACATTGTTAATCTGATGGGTTATAGGACCTTCCTGGCTCTATTTTGACTTCTCTTCAAAAGTCGTGAAGTCATATCTGTCTGTCAAAAATATCATTTCCATAAGTGTGTACAGAATATGCTTCAGTAGCTTAGAAGTCAAGGCTAACTTACCGTGGTTCACTCCCATTCATCTTCAAAGAATTGTGGGAAAAAAAAACTGCTCTGTGCAAATTGAAAGCCACACATAGGTATAATTCCATCTTGTGAATACTTGGACAACATAGACTTTATCTAAAATTACTCTTTTAATGTATAAAAATCACTTAAAACATTAATACCAAATGTGTTCCACGTTCAGAGTTCAAAGTGGTTGTGTTTTCTTTTGTGGTACAACTTTCAGCCAGTCTTTGAAATCCACTATATTTGTCCTTTGAGCTGTCAATGACTATATTAACATGCGCCCAAGGAACCAGATTACTGTGAGCAGGAGACCTGATTACTCAAAACCCCCAGTTTACATGCACTAGTAATGATTGTGGTGTTTATTGTGTTGATTGTGTCACCTGCACATGCACCCATGTACCTACAAAGCCATTCAGAAACCAGAGGTTTAACCAAGGGTGAACGTGACATGTTTCTCCAGCAGAAATCTACCTGTGTTAACCAGGTTTCTCTTAATCCTTTCATCTGATTACAGAAACCTGGTTTCAAGATTACATGGTAAATCAGAAATCAGATAACTGTCTGTTGTGTTGTAATTTACTATTTTGTTATATCCACTTTCCCTCAGCCTCCCTCATATACATCTCAGTTGGTGATTTTCGGCATTTTCCCAGAATGCTCCCCTAGATGTGCTCCATCCTTCTGTTTTTACATATAGAGAGTTATAACAATACCAGTAATGACAGTAATACAGCGAGACATTTCCCCATGAATGATTGTTGAATATCAGTGCAAAATGGTGAGTCCAGAAAGGGGCCCTCTCTCTTCAGTTCACAATATGAAAACCTGAAATCTCTCCAAAATCTTTGGTCTTTTCCATCAAAGTTTGTTCTGATGTTTTCTCTCAACAGAATTTATCTCCTGCCGTTCAGCCATTCTGAAGTTCGTGAAGACACTACTGACATCTGTGGCTGATGTCTTGTCACCATCAGTCTGACATCAACTAGAATTAAAGCATTCCTTAAGTCCTCCTTCACACATTTTATTCCCTTTCAAGTACCAACATCATCCACGTCCCCACCTTTCCCATTCGGTGTGCTTTGATCTTTTCTCACCAAAGACTGACAGGAGATGAGCTCCATTCTGGAGGATGGACTTTATGTAAGATAGCCATTCACTACACACTCAAATCAAACACTGATATTGAATTATATCAGAACCAAAATCTCCAAACCAACATTTATTTTGTTTCATATCAGTAAGGAAAAACAAGTATTTGATATTTTGTCTCAAAAAATGGTGTTGCTAGAGAAAACAAGATGTCTCAGATGGCAAGATTTGGCTAAGGTCTTTTCAGCCTCAGCACTTGATCCTGCTGCACTGCTTTCAGGTTGTGGCTCTTTAAGCTTTTATGTAATGCTTAGCTCCTGTGTTGTTTTTATTGTATTTTACATTATGTGCACGGCAAAATGTTTGTCTACTTATATGATACAGCTCTCCTTGTGAGGTATCCTTTAGTAAAGAAATTTTAGTCTCAACTGGACTGCACGGTAAACTAAAGGATAAACAAAAAATAAAATATAAAAAATGTAATTTAGTTAGCCCAGCCGGTTTGCTGTTTCATTGAAACAGCAGGGTTTCCACACTTCCTCCATCAGCCCACGCCATCCCTGCAGTGGAGCAGCCAGCGATGTTCCAGTCCTCCTCTCTCTCATTAGCTCAGGCACTGCATGGATAAACATTCAGTAAGGCATCGGTGACCATACTATTACAAAGGCAGATAACACTACCAGGCAACAGCAGCACAGGGAGGACAAGGTGAGTGATGAGTAAAGATAACATTTCAAATTGTTGCCTTCTCTCTCTCTCTCTATTGCTTTGTATCTCTATCTCCCTGAACGTTTTTCTTTTTCCTTTACCCTCTCACTGGTTTTGTAATGATAATTACAAATTTGGATGATGTGCACACTGGCATAAGGCAGTCATGCACAATAGAAATATATGTACTCACAGACACGCACACACACACACACACGCACTCTTGCTCTGTTGCTCACACACGCATACACTGTCTTTCTAACATGCACACGTGTTAACATGATCACAAAACAGACTCCCACATGCACATATGCCGCCTGATTTTTGACACTTGAGTGTACTTGTAACATATACACAAAACTCAACAGACGCTCAATACAAATGCACATTTCAAGTCTGTCTGATGAACTACACACACAAACCCACACACAAGTGACTTATTTACTTTGGACAAAAAGAGGTAATCAGATCAGTTCTATACCACAGCTGGTGGTGTTAAACACATGAAAGGCCAAACTGTAGTTTAGTAGGGTAAAACTGAGTTTTCCAAGAGTCATCTATGAATCACATCAAACACTGAGCTTCCAATTTCCAGCACACTGTGGAGGACATTTAATTGTGCCTCCACTTGCTTGAAGAGGAACTGACTATGTATTTGTTCTCTCTTTTCTGTCTAGACCATTGCTTTCCTTTTTTCTTCTGTAAGATACACTCTAACAACCATTTTGTTTATCACTCAACTTGATATGACTGGATACTCAATCTTTCCTTTTATTTCAGCGCTCTCCTGGCCATAAAGACACTTTATTTGAATGCCTGAAGTTTATCAGTTTAGTTACAGTGCAGGCTGAGTCTGAGAGAAACTGGCTTCTTTTTGAACTGCAGTGGTACATTTTGGCTGTCCAAAGGGTAATCTGCTGTTACATTTATCACATGAAACTGTATTACAGTGGAACCGCTGTCCTTGCCTTGGGCTTGCAAGTTGGTTGGCAAGCATAATGACCAAAAGCTTCAGCAATCCACAAATACACTCCACTGATGGAGCATAATTGTTTGAATTCTCTTGCTGTTACATGGTAGTCTACCAAAAGCATGTATTTACCAGATTCCAGTGAGCCTGACATTAACACTGCTAGGTTTAGGGGTTTGATTCCCAATAGAGCCACCCAAAACAAAAATGTGTGCACTTCAGATAATGTAAGTTATTAAGGATAAAACTGTCCACCAAATGGCAAATGTCCAGCATGGTAATTCAAGTAAAAGTAGAGAGCTCCAATCCAATGTGGAGGAAGACCAAAGGTTACAAGAACTTTTGTTTTTCTTATGAACACTGTTTACTTTTCATGCTGTTAAATGCAGTAGTTGTTCTGAGAAAAACGCAAGACACCACATTTTCTTAAGCACATGCATTTCTCCTGCCAGTATGACCCATCACGATCCGGTCCATTGAACCGATTCCAAGGTGAGGCTGTGTGTTGGTGGAAGTGAAATCAAGGCTACTCATCATTAATTAAAAGCAAGTCGATGAAATAGTCATGGTGGTAGTGGTGGGGGGTTGCCATTACGTGTCCCTCTCAGCATGTTTGAGCTGAGCCTCTCTTGACACTCTCCTGTCTGCATTGTAACAGCGCTACAGGAGAGCCTGTCCGAAGGCCCCGGCTGAACTGCTATGAGAAGTTTCTACAGAGAAAAACCTTCAAGCAATCACTCTCATGGCGAGGGACCAGGGAGTAGTGTGGTTTTATGCATGTGCCGAGAAATCAGTAACATATACACACTAAGAAAAAATGGTTCCACCTGAAACCTGTAAGGGTCCTTAAGAGTGACGCCATAGAAGAATCTTTTTAAGTTCCTTAAAGAACATTTGAAGAGATGGTTCAGAGAACCATTAAAGGATACATTAATAACTATGTGAAAATGGTTCTTTAAAGAACTCTTCAAAGTTCTTAAAATCTCGTTGGGATCAAAGGTTTGTTTGTTTGTTTGTTTTTAAGGTTCTTTGTAGAACCTAAAATGTTTCCACAAGAAGTAGTGGAAAACTTTAATTTTCTGAATAATTCAATTAATAAATAACTGATTGCAAAACATTTAGTTGGACCTCCCCTTGCCTTTGAAGTACATTTTGGTGCAGTATCACTGTCCCTTTAAAATACATTTAAATACAATATGAACTGTATCATTTAAGTGCATTTCAGTACAATATCTCTGCATCCTTGAAATACATTTAAATACAATTTGATTTATAAGTACATTTCAATAAAGTATCAATAACCTTGAAATACATTCAAACCCATAATGTACCACTGAGGTACATTTAATACATTACTGCTGTGTCTCTGATATTGGCGATTGTACACATGGTGTAAAGAGAAGACCAGCTCCGAGGTGAGGGAGACATCCAAATCTCTATCATCGATGAGCATGTTATCTATTTCTACACATTTTCACATTTACTCCACTGCTTGTCAATGGATTTCCACCAGGGCACTCTGTCAGTATGATGGTTGCTCCTAGAAAATGACATATTTCACCCAAGTAAGTGATGCTGTCATTTGACAAAGAGTCATTATAGCTTATGTTACCGAGTGTCTAATGTGACTAGTGGAAAATCTGTGGAAATAGAGCATCATCAAGGGCTATTATCCAACAATGTGAGTACTTGTCGAGCTAGAACAGACACCAAGCCAAAAGCATGGAATTGCTTTGCCAGTCAAAAGCATCGATTTGTGTAAGCCAAGTCAAACAGCATAAAAGGTGGCAAAGGGAGGTTATCAAAAAGGAGTATCTTAACAAAACATGATATAGCATTTTTATAATTTGTGACTTTATTTTGCACATTTCTCTCCTGTTGGTGCCCTGCTATCTTGGTGCCTGCTGAGGGAATACAAGTATAGGGAGAATGGTGTTTGTACACTTTGGCCTGAGAGTGGTACTAGAGGAAAGGTCATGAGGTCACCAAAACTGACACGGTTCATCCTCTGGGGAGCCTGAGTGTGCTCACCAAATTTGATGGCAATCCTCTACAGATGGACAGATCAACTCTGCCATCCTGAGGCAAAGACATATTTATAACAGTGCCAGTGAGTAGTAATATTAGTGTTCTTCAACACAGTCTCAATGATAGGAGTGGTCTGAAGCACAGAAAAGTAATAAACAAAATATAGTGAATTCTGTTCTAGATACTAAAAACATTTTTTGTTTGTTATAATTCCAAACAATCTCTTAAAGAAAGGGACCAAATGTTATGTCCCTGATGTTTCTGAGTCCAAATCCTCTTAAAATTTATCCGTTGTTGTTTGAAGATGGGATAGCTCCTACCAGCTAATGAGCTAGCCAGTTCACTGGGGACTCAAACAGCATGACACAAGAAAATGACAGGCAGGGAAGGGCTGGCTTTAACTAAGGAGAAGCAGGGAACGGACAGCTCAATAAACAAATGGGATCTACTGTGTTTTCTGCACAGCAAAGGGAGTCCCCACTTGCTATTGCAGTCTAGGCTTTCCTTGTTCCCCAAGACAAGTTTGAGTGTGACCTCACAGCAGGACGCAAGATGCTATGGAAGACTATGGCGTGGCACATACGGTTGTTTCTTGTTTCCTGCATTACAACATGAAACCATAAGACCAACAGCAGGGGAACTTTCTGAGAAGTAGGTCACTGCAGGATGCCAATTTAACCATGGGCAACACCCCTGAGTAAGGGTGTTGATTCAGGAAATGTGTTGTTTTGTGAGCAACAGGTTGATAGTCAGCCTTTCTGCTGCAAATGGAAAAACTACAAATTCTTGTCTTTGGTGTTGCTTGATTCTAGTTCAGATTGAATCTTTGCTTCAAAATGACAGGATAATAATATCTATGACGCCGTTTGACAGAACAATTAACTTTTCATAAACCTTTACCTTCTACAAGTGTTACAGTGACGAGTTGCTATGACAGGTCACCATTCACAAGCAGCTTTATAGTGGAAAAGTGTTACGCTGTGAATTAGCCGCCTCGAAGAGACACAAAGCTTTCCTCGTCAAAGAGAAATGTGACAACAGGAACGACGCGGCGAAAAACACTTGTAGTCAGGGTGAAAACCTCCTATCTCCAAACTGTCAGCTTTTCAGGAACTAAGAAAAACAGCCTTATTTTTAGCCTGACAGCCATGCATTTTGTTTAGTTTTGAGAGGTTTTCATATAAGCCCAAGTGTCATGAAACTTTCTGAACCCACAGCAACCATACTTCAGCATCAGTTAAAAACTTGCAAACTTGTAAACTCTTAATTACAGCGGGACTCATTAAACTAATCGAATAACAACTAATAAAAAAGGCCAGCGATTATTCTGCATTGATTTTTTCCCCCCCTTTCACTTGATGACTGTAACACCGTCCCCACAGAGGCAGGTAGATCTATATGTTGGTTCATGTCCGTCACCGCCTCAGCAGCTCCCATCGGTTTCTCATAGTGAGTTATTGAATGTGATGTGCGAGGCTTTTATTAAGGCGCCTGTGTGTTTGGGGAGATCCCGTCTCAATTGACCTGCGGTAAGTTGAAGTTATTAAAATGGTCGCTGCTCTCTTCGCTCTCACGGAGCTCATCCCTTCGTTCGCCTCCCTCCCTCTGAGCAGCACACCCACTTGATCACTTTCTTTCTGGCTTGACAGCTCCATCCCACTCACTCTTATTCTTCATTATTACTCTTTCCCTTTTCTATCTAAGTCTCTTCTTCTCAGCCTTTCTCTCCTTCAACCCCCCCCCCCCCCACC
>OMKZ01015104.1:0-15060 GCA_900302535.1 Neoniphon sammara | reverse complement strand
AACTCCCACACACACACACACACACACACACACACACACACACCATCCCTTGGGTTTTCTCCAACTCTCTATAACTCGACATCAACTCTTTTTCTATCTACTGTCCTGACAATTTACCTGTCCTTTGTTGCTTGAACTTGTCACTGCCTCGTAACTAGGGATAGTTTCTCTGGTCCTTTGATGGTAGAAGTGAACACTTGTCATATTACTTGACAGAGTGGCTCTCTCTGGCTCAAAAGTGTCTATATGTTTGCTTGTCTCTGTGCCGCTCCCCATGGCGTCCCCAGCCCAACTCGAACAAAGCCCGTACCTGCACGGCATACACAAGCAGCAACAGTGTGCTTCTGCAGAGCCTCTCTCCGCCAGATTTGAGTGTAATCCCTCTTTTCATATAATCATTATTTCTGATTTCTGATCTCATTATTTCAGCACATCATGACCGGCCCGACGAAGCAACGATTTCTCGTTACGCTTCGCCGAAAAGATTAAAATCTCCAAGGCTTAGTAAATCATTTGCAAAGACGTGACTCAAGCAAATCAGACCAGCTTTGTCAAAAATAAAAGATGACAGAAAAACAACTTTAATGAGGTTTCAACCTTTCAGGAAAAGTTCATGATAAAAAAAAACTCCAAGAGAGTCCAGTGAAAGAGAGTAACACTGTAGTCAATCAGGGGCGATACAGGTTACATAGCTCCAAACCAAATTGGCACATTAAGTGGCTGGAGAGCTGAAAATGGATCCAATTATTGTGGGAAGGAATTGCATAGCCAAAAACCAAACACATTTCTTCATGTGTAAGTGGATATGTAATAGGAAACAGGCTGTAGTACCTTTTTAGAGACTGGGAAGAATAAGATTACACTCACTGGGCTCATTGTTCTGCTTAAGAGTGAGCTCTAGTGGCAACATGTTGAACAACAAAATGACAGCACTGATGTTCCATGCTGAACAGTGCCAACTGTGCATCTTCTTGTGTTAATAGTTAATAGATTTACTTTTACATACTAAGTCATCACAAGATATTAGACTTTAGATTAGATTTCCTTTTGAAAAGAACATCATTGGACTGCTGGTCAGCTTGGTTGTTAAGTGATGAGAGCATAGACATCAAAATCATCAGTGGGTCACCTGTAGATTGTTTGATGATCATGTGACTAACTTCTTATTTGTAAAAAAGATCTCAGTGGTTTTGGTGTGTTCATCAACTTTAAAATCATCTGCTTCTCAATGGTTCAGGACAATCTCCCCTTCCAAAAACTTGATATATTCCTTTAATAATAGTCTAAAGTTTAAGCACCATCATAGTATAAACTTGATGGTTGTTTTTGGTGTCAAAAACTAATGTGGTTGCTCACATAAAAGCCTGTTCACCGTCGTCCTCGGTGCCAAAACAAACATTTCATTCTTTGACTGGGGAAAACATAAAAACGTCCAGCAACCGCGAGCCACTGATCAGAAATGACTTGCGAAGGGATTCTGGTCAAGGAAATGGTGCTTTAATGGCTCTCACAAAGTACTCAGGAGATCGCAATCTTCCCAAGCAAAACAATAATCTACAGCGTGGTAGCCTGGAGATTGCAACTAATGAGGAGAGATAGGGAGATAAATTCTTGACTTGCATTACAGTCACAGCTGAAAGCCCTTTTTACTGTGTTCAATTAGAAAAGACTGCGGATTCAATAACTAAGACTGACATAAATGATGATGTGAATTCAGCGTTATTGCTTCTTACTTGAAAGGCTTGTGGCTTCAGTATGAGTTTTGATGGGCATCAGTAAACCCAGAATTGAACTGATTGCAAGTGTGGGAGATACATCTGGTGTTAACTTAGCCATGACTACAACCTATTCATTTGAATATTAAGCTCAGCTTCCCCATAAATGTTGCATCCAGGGGCTTGAGTGCAGGAAGAAATAAGTAAATAATAATTTATCTTCAAAACTATGAGGCTTTAGGTCTTTATTTGCATTTTTGCAAGAACCTCACGATACAATATGCGTCATGATACATGGGCCACAATGCAATTGGTATCATGATACATTGCAATACTCTACAGATTTGACTGAAAATGCATAAATATAGCTTCAAATACAATCTGTTGCACACTGCAACACCTAGTTAGACTAATAACATAACGTATGATAAATCTGGTGACAAATTAACTCAATTTAATTCAAAATCCAATTTATTCCAGTCTATTGAAACAAAATTAGCACAAGGTGCTTATTAACACATTACACTAATATGTAAATGTCATAAAGAATCATATGAAAATGACAAAAGGATACATCCAGGGTGGGCAAGTGTGTACATCATAGCTGGTTAGTTGGCAGGTTTAGAATAAAGGTTCCAATGAGAAGATGATGGCAAACCACAAACCTGCAGAAACAGTTAAAAGTGAGTTTCAAAACATGTGGCGATATGACTGGGGACTTTTTCCTCCGAAACTAGTTTCACGTACACAATTTCCTGCTCTATTGATAAAGGGATATAGAATTGATACGGGATTGTGAAAAATAATATCGCGATACTCAGCTGTACCGATTTTTGCGCAGCTATAATTAGAATGGGTGCTTATTTGAAGTTCACCACACAAGACATTGACTTTGGCTTGGTATTGCCCCTTGGCTGCGAGAATGAGGCACTTTCCCCTCCCCGCTGGTAATCCGGGTAGAAAGCAATTCAGCAATAGATCTCTCACCTATTTGATGCTGTGAGAACCTTGATTAGAAAGCTAAGCTATTCTATCACACCGCCACATGTTCGGCTCAATCGGTGGTCCTTCTCCGCTTCTCTCCCCCTCGTGCGAATCACTCTAGACACACAGCTCTCTCTCTCTCTCTCTCTCTCTCTCTCTCTTCGCTGCCACTGCAATCCCTGTTTATTATTCATGTTTATCATCACACCATGTCTGCTGTTTGCTACCAGTTTCATGGATGGACTGGCAGCAATTTAGAGTTGCCACATGAAAACCCGGCTTTACCGTCAACACTGAAATGAATCCCACTTAGTTCAACACAGCCAGCCACATTGATGCAGGCACACAAACACACACACACACTCACACTCACTATTCCATACACTACTGCAGCCACCCACACACAACAAACATTCGCGCGCACACACACACACACACACACACACAAAAAAAACATGTCAGGGGGATCAGTTCTGGAAATGATTCCGCCTGCCTGTCTTCAGATCGCCATTCGAGTTCACTTTTTTTGGGGGGGGTGGCTTCTCAGAACCAGCTATCACTCTCTACTCTGAGGCAAGCAGACATAAGAGTAACACTGCAGTAATCTCAAATCTATTGGGATGGTCTGTAATTACCTCAGAGCAGCCATCATGTTTATTAAAAACATACTGTGGATCTAATCCTCTTGACTGAGCTCTTCTACTGCACGCAGAGAAATTATAAAAAAAATTAAAAAAAACACACTAGCAGGTGTGCACAGCTATCCCCAGCCTGTCGATTCAATATTCCAGACTCCGTATTTCTGAATCTCCAATGAGCCAAAGGCAAACATCAATTTTGTATTTTTATAGCCTGTGATAATGCTCGCCTGATCAACTTTTAGATTTTCTTCTTTGTCAACAGACTGTAAGGATTAAATACAGTGTAATGCTAACAGTCATACCTCTGTGTAGCAAGAACTCAACAGCTTGGTGTGTGCCTGTTGTCTTTTTTTTTTTTTTAACTGTCGTATCAGTGGGATGACACAGGCCGCACAGGTTTGAGACAGTCAAGGTCCAGAAACCAAACAAGAGAAAAAACCGCCAAGACCCAAAATACAGAAGTGAAGATGCATTTCAATCTGATGGTCTTGAGTCTTGAGAACTCGATTGCTTATTATATGTCCTCAAGTCAAACCTTTTTCTCAGAGTAATGCGATGACACACCGAGTTTCTGTGGTCAGTACGGTGTCAGACTGAAGCTTTGACAGGACGTGTTTGCTCACATTCGTTGCTGCTGTGACATTTTGAGATGTGATCGCTTCATCGGGACTGGCAACGGTCTCATTTCCACTGAAGGGAACGGGGAGAGCATCATGATCTCCGGCTCTCCTGCCTATGGGTAAACTTGTAGCCTCAGGATCAACCTCTGCCAGGATTCATCAAAAATAAAATGCGTTCTAGCTTGGCTCTCACCACCACTATCATCATTATCATCATCATTATCATCAGAGAAGATATGAGAGCAATCGCAGCGTTACACGGCTCAAAAAATAGGGCTGTCAAAAATATGGCTATAGCTATGGCTGACCAATTGTGCCTCAGCCTGTGAGCTCAAAATAACCTGACGGAATGGGTTGACCCTGTATGCATGTGTCATTTTATGATGATGCACCTCTCACTATCTCACTTACAATAGGAAGCACAATATCCCACACACGGTCTGTCCATGGTTATTTCATATAGAGAGATAAAAGCTGAACCCAGTCACTGGAAAGACTTTTTACATAGGCAATATAAATCTCAAAGAAAAACAATGTAAAAGCAGGGCATGGTCACTCGCTACAAGGATGTTTTCACAGAGGGTTGATGTGCAATGCCTAAAGCAAAAGCACATAAGGTTCCAAGCAATTTTCCTGTTACAGGACAGCATGATAACACAACCATTAAAGGGACATTTCAGCCAGAATACAAAATATTTCCCTCTTACCCCTAGTGCAATCTATACATTTAGGTATGTTCTATGTGATATGGCAAGGTTTACAGTCTGCTGCACCCCAAAAAACTCAACAGCAATAGTTGTGTGGTTGAGTTTTTCACATGTAAATTTTTGGGTTTGAGCTCCAGGACCAAAGGCCCATCCAGCCCTACTGTATTGGGGTGACAGACATGATCACAGCAAACTGGAAACCTCACCAAATCACACAAACAATCTAGATGGATAAACTGCACAAGGGGTGCAGTGTGAAATGATCTTTTTTTTTTTTTGTTTTTTTTTTTTGTATTTTGGGTGAACTGTTCCTTTAGTAGTCTTTGCATAATCATCACGAGGAATAATTTTCATCCATCTCATATATTTATATTTGTTTTTACGATGTCTTTTCACCTGTGTCACTAAGCCATGACGCGCTACACACTGATGACATCACCGCGCCCCGAGCCCAAAAGATTGACATGTGTTTGCCGTTCGCAGCGCACTATCCAACCCGGTGAGAGCACCCATAATTCCTGTCAAGCACAATCTTCACCCAGCTGTCTTCTAATTCTGAAGTCCCATCCACCCATCATGCTGTCTGCTTATCAGGCTGCCTCACTCTGTAGCTGCATCTCATATAGCCTCGCCTACTGCGAATGCTCCCACTTCCCGTCGTGGAGTGTTTCTATCCGTCCACTTTGCAGCACTCCACTGACAGGAAACGAGATGGTGTCATCAGGAGCGTGGTCAATGCCTATTTCACACTGATGAGCTCAAGGACGGGCACTGAGTGTTTCCCAGATGTTGAGCATGATATGTTTGAAAATTGAGTTACCAGTAAATAACATGAAAGAGAGAGAGAGAGAGATTTAATAACACAGCCTTGAAGCTGATCAAACGTTTATCTTGTAGCTAAAGTGGTGCGGTTTTTTTTTTCTTCATTCTGGTTCTTACCGATGAAAATATGTGCGCCGCTCAAACTGCTGCCTCCCTATCAATCACAGAATCACACACACACACACACACACACACACAAAGGTAGGTGTGAACAGGTTGGGATTATGGTCTCTATCCACCCCCTTCATTCTCACACTCACAGGATTTCAACCATAATCCTGCAGGTCTTTGAGAAGATCTCAGGCAAAAAGATCCTGGTCTGGTCGTGTATTCAAGTAGTGGATATATTCCCACCTGAGTGCACTTATCTACACATGAACACACAGACATGGAGCCCACACCAACACACAGGCTTACAGCGAGATGCACACACAGACCTGTCTTCAGTAAACCGCTTCCTGATGAGAATTCTATTTAGTGAGTCAATATCTTTGAACTTGTTCCCTTCTAATGAATTCATAATGGACATACATGTGCAAACATATTAGTCCGAGCGTCTTATCTTCATTCCGACCGCCAGGAACTCGGTCCCCCAATGGAGGGGTCCTGGCATCAAAAATGCATTGGCGAGATGAAAGTTTAAACAGCTGCGAGGTGTTGCATACCCTGCAGATCCATCCACTGTGACACACCGGCTCGGCATTATCGCGGGCGAATCATCCGCAATCGCATCAGGAGGCAGGGCAGCATTAACCCAACCTATTACCCTTTAATCTTTGTTTGCAATGATATAAACGCTCCCTCACAGGGCCAGGTGACAGACCGGACAAGTTTCCGATGACCTGACACGACGGAAGCAGAAACTTTTCAAGCGCAGATCCACTTAATGCCACTGTTCATTGTGGAGGGATGTCTGCGCCGTGTTCTTCGACTCGAACCACTGACTCAATTAACGGGCGAAGGAAGCCACCCTTTTCCTAATGTCAGCCTAAAAACCCTTCCCCAGAAACCAATTACTGGCGAGTGAGTCCGCTTAATTCGTTGTGACATGTCTGGCTGCACAAAAACACAAGGAGACCGAGACAGAGTTGTGATGAGGGATCGGGGGTTCAGGCCACGCCGAGATGAATTGTCTTTTTTTTTTTTTTTTCTCCCCCCCCATTCCCATGTCTGTCACTTTGTGGTGACCTTAAGGTATAAGCCAACAGGGGCCGGTCTCTGACGCTGGTAGCTTTAGTATTCTGCAGTCAACCCAGTCATCCATCAGCTTTTTAAGGTCAGCTTCTATTCCCAGGCATTCTATTAAAAGACATCCAGGCACACACATGCATACGTACACAAAAACACATGCAATCACACACACATTTGACGTGTACAGACAAGCACAATCATGCATGCACACACTCGCTGAAATAATGCTGGAAATAGAAAAAAATGTAGCATGTATAGGGATACCATGTTCTCAGCTGAATCGGCCACATTGAATCTAACATCTCCTCCTTTTAAGTTCGTATATACCTGTTAGTTGAGGCATTATCTCCGTGCAAGAGGAGAATGCTGAACTATTTTATAAGGAAGGAATTTTTAATCAAATATTTTGGTCACTCATATTGGTTAAAGTAAAATTGACATCAGCAAGATTGTGAGGTAAATACTTAAAATACTCAAGCTGAAGTAAAAAAAAAAGCTGAAGTATTTTTCTATGATGGTCATAGATACATGATGCTTCTAATCTTATATTGATGGCAGAGAATTTGGTGTAGAAAAATGTGACAAGTCATTTCTTTTCAGCTGTGGGTAACATTTAGGCAGCTGAGCAAAGAGATTAACATAGAGTAGTTGTCAATCTTCAGTTTAATCAAATCTTTTATTTACCTTGCATATTAGGTATATCAGAAGATTGGGTGAGGTTGTCACAGCTGTGAGTGGCTGGGGATTATATATAGCATACATAGCATAACACTGGTTATTTTCTTATTATTTTTTATTTCTTCTTCTTCTTCTTCTTCTTCTTCTTCTTCTTCTTCTTCTCATTATTATTATTATCTTTCTTCCAGAATTATATGCCATGTTACTTGGAATTTGTGCTTGATAAAGTTGGCCAATGTGAGTCTCGTGAGTTTTACACTTTGGCAAGAGAGTAGAGAATCATTATTTTGATCTTTTAATTATTTATGGGTGCAGCTTTTATTGCTGGAAATTGTCTTACATACCATAGTTTGTGTGAATACTTGTCTCTGATTGGCTGGATGGTGTGAATTAAATCTGTGTACTGTGCACATAGTTACTGTTCTGAATTCATATGCTGGTTATAAAGCTTCAAAATGTTTAGCAACAAACTGAAACTTAAACATTAAGGTAACTATGTTAGCCTATGTAAGCTGTTAGCCCCCACACCCTGCCCTGTTCTTAAAACACCACTTCAAAACTATTGAGCAAGATGAGCCATTCCTGTGTACCCTAGTAAAATAAAAAACACTTAAAATAAAATAAATAAATATTATTAAAAAAGTGTATTTATTTAGTGTTTTAATGCACCATCAAAGTATGTTTTAATACGTTTTCAGGACGCTTTAATCATTTTATATAAAAGTATGCTATAAGTAAATGAGGAATATGATTTGAAAAGTATATTTAAGTATATTATATTACAATTTAAGAAGTCCCAAAAGAGCACAGTAAAGTGCACTCAGCGCATCTTAAGTACTGTTTAATAGCAACTGAAATATATTAAGTATAAAAAAGTATATCAAACATAATGCATATATTATATTAACCTTCAGTGTTCATACAAGTACACTTAGTATACTTAAATAAAGTGTATTAAAATATACCATTATCTCACCTGGGTAGATATGTGCTGTATTCAATCAATTTTGCCAAATCCACAACTTCTGCAAATCCATGGCTCAAGGTAAATACTGTTAGCTGAAGCAGCTGCAAGCATCTCTGTTCCTGACCTGTATGAAATAGTGTAGGCAGAACATTTTTATTGCTGGCAAGTGGCTATGGTGTAAGCAGGATAATACAGGTGTGCTTTGAAAGGTTATTAAAGCACTTCACTGGTTCTTTGCCTCCACATTGTGAATTAAAAACCCTTTAAGCAGCTTGTCCTGGATTATCCCTTGCATAAAGTATTCGTCAGATGTCCATTATATGAACTGGTTATATTAAGTCCACTGTATAATGAAGTGTAGACATGGCAAATGAAGTTAGTGACAGTAGTTAAAATAAATAAAAAAAACAGCAGTTTTCAGTAAAACTGGATGGTTTTAGGTGTTGAATGATATTTTTTAACAACTATTAGGAACTGCTTTGAACAGCATATTATGTCTTTTTGCATCAGCCTTTGTCTTGCAGTGTTGCTCTGAAGAGAGTGACCTTAAGCAAAGGCCATCATCTCGACTACAAAGGTTTCTGCTAGAGGCATTTCAGACATGCACAATTTAACGAGGATCTAATAAAAATTTTACAGTCTCTTAAGTGGAGGGATTTAGATGTGCAGTAGATGCTCTACTGACAAGCATAAGTAAAAACCTTACAGTGTAGAGGAGTACCTGTTTTCTCATTGACATTCACATGGAGCCGACAGGGGAAGCCTCATCATGCTTTGTAGCAATCTGAGCCCAGGCAGACCCACAGGATATGCAAATAAAATAAGGTGCCTCGCTTCTTAGTCCCATCACTCATGGCCCTCTGGTTCGGTCTCCATCCATCACTGCCGGCCTTGAGAAGATGCAGCAGGACTGGGGACTTGGTATGCTACTGCTTCAAGCTACTGCATGAAACACAGACTGAACGAAAGCCTGACTGTTGAGAGGGTTTTTCAAGCACATATGTTGAGCGCCTTGCGTTCTTGACATTTAAGAACATTTGGGTTGGTAATTATACAATGTACTGCAACATAGATCTCGAGGTGACAGAGATAAGAGAAAATTGTGTTGACAATAATACATTCATGAAATAATTCTTTGTATAAAGCAAGATAGGCTCGTCTCATTAGGACCAAATCAACAAGTTTGGAGGTGTTGATATCCAGATTAATGCGAATATGCAGAGGCTGAGAGTGTGACACAGTGCTAGTGAGAGTCATGTCACCCCGTAATTAAGCTGACTATTGAAACGAATAGCAACATGTGCTGCTAGTCGTAAAATGTAATAGGTTACAGGTTACTAGTTACCCTTTTAAAAAGCTTATAACTAATGTAACTAATATGATCCCAAATGATGTAATTTGTTACATTTAATCACTTTTATATAAAATATTTTAAACCAGGCAATAAATGATTCAGCATTACATTAAATAAAGTTGTAAGGTTTTTAAAGGACAACCAAAGATTTAGATTTTGTATGTACCATTTTACTGCCAGTCAAGTCAGTTCTACTAGTCTTGGAGTCATGAAAGACCTTTGACAACTTGCTGTTGTGCTGAAATGTGCACTGTCTGAAAATATGCAAAAACAAGGCCAGCCTGCACAGCTAAAATATATAGGCAGCAGAATGAATGTTATATTCGACATATTTGGTTTATTCTGGAAAATAAGAAGATACTCGGATGCTACTCGTTTATCACCAACATTTTGATTAGTAACGTAATTTAATTACTCTTTTCTCAATAACTGTAATGGATTGTTTTTTTTTAACTAAATTAAATTTATTTTTTTAATTACATAACATTACATGCACTTGGCACACATTAAAGACAAACAAAAATGCACACACACGCGTGCACACACACACACACACACACACACACACACACACACACCAGTTATCTTGTTATCTCTTAAGAAGTTCACGCTCAGTCTCTGGCCAATTATATTCGTATATAATGTTATACATTGCTCATTAAGATCTATTGATTTATAGCTGTGCTGAAATTGAAATGATCAATATAACTTTTATTCCATTTAGTTCATTAAGTTAGAAAGAGACACAAATTCATTGAGGACTGTAGAGAAGTTGGTAGCACCACAGTGGGAAGCGGTACGAGCAAACTTCTTCTGATCTTTGACATCGGCAAAAGGCAAAAGATAGTGAACGTTACCTGGCTCTTACTGAGCTGGCAAACCTGAAGATGTACTGCATCTATTATAATTAGTGCTAGTACACTTTACTTTCCATTCAACCACATCATCATCATTTCCTCACTTTAAATTGGATACACCTTGTCATCCTTTGCTCACAGTGGTTAGTAAGCCAGGAATATATGATTTTCTGTCTTTATGTTTAAACTTGCTGTATATTGTTTCCAGCACTAAAACTTGGTAACACTTCCCTCAGATATAAAAGAAAACTAGATAGGAAGATAAATAAATTAATATAAATATCTTGCAAAGGGCTGCCAAAAAATGTCTCTGGGTATCTCATACAACAGCCATTGGTAGCACTTCGTGGCTCTAATTAGACTCACGAGGAGTTGATTCCTTGTGGTTGTTGTTTTCTAGGAAGCAGACAAGCATGAAAAAAAAGTGTAGAGGAGGTAAAAAGTTTCCTTTCACACCTTCCCACAGTGACAGGACATGCCGTGATTGGACTGATCAAATGGCTTGTTTCTGGTGCAAAACAAATGGATGAAAACCATCTCTGCATAACTACCATGACAGTACGTGTCATTGTGGTGTGATGTGCAATTTAGCATACTGATAGGATATGTGGTCTCGCAGCTAGAAATGTGTTTGTGTTAGTCATTCACTGACGATACGTTTGGGCCTCATGGGAATGCCATTCCTGTTCCAGGCTCATAATGCGGTTTCTTCAAGCAATCGATTGTATTACGGGCCTATCCAATAGTCTAAATGGTGAGAGATGTTTTTGCACAGTAGATGAGGGAGAAGTAACATTGCATCCACATGCAATATGAATCACATATGACCTCAGTATCAGTGAGACTTCCCCATCAGAGCCTGTCTTCAAACTAAATCTGCCAGTGGCATGACATAATCCCACTTGTTCCAATGCACTTGTGTGATGAAACAAGGCAGAATAAGGCAGATTAGCCCACTAGTACCAAGTTAGTTTTCTGGTTTCCAATCCTAATCAAACAAGTTGGAAATAAGTGGGATTATATCATCCAATTGGTTGATTTTTTTCCACTTGTTTTAGGAAAAACAAGATTTTAAGAGATTTTAAGACTTGTTAAAATAATGTGAGGTGAGGATGACGCTGTTTTCCAAGGTAATAAGCTTAAACAAATCAGAAAGCACTCTGGGGGAAACAGATGAGCATCTCATCTTTCTCATCTTTTATGGTTTGGACTATTATTGGAAAGCACTGAAGTCACAGGACGAGAGATCGCGTTATGTCATGGTGAGACAGAATGGAATATTACCCATCCAAATGTCACTGAAGAGGTATGTCGTGTTCATTAGGGAGTTATGAATTTTAATTTGTAAAATAGACCTTCATAAGACTAATAATAAAAAAAATTCTTCCTTTTTGTGCAATAAAAACACAGCCCTCCATGGAAATATATCATGTTTCATTTGAAGGAGAAGGAGTACAGTATAGTGCACTAGCTGAGGATGATTGGGGCTCTCTGACACCTGTCAGGGTTGGCTGTCTGACTTTTGGCCTTGTCACAGCAATTCTCTGGTTTTAAATGAGCTCATTTGTGGCTACCTATCTACACGGGGGTGGACAGTCAAAAGGCCGTGACAGGGCGTCAGAACACATTGGTTTTCCTCAGCCTCACCCTCATGGAGAGACCGAGCCACATCTCTCCTCTATTTGTTCAGGCACCGCTCAGATTCGTCTTTAAATGTTTGGCTGTCTTTAGAGACACAAAGCTCTTATTTAAATGCTGCATATATTAGTGTCCCTGCCTGAACATACCTTTGTGCTCAATATGAATGCAAATCCAGTAGATGAAAAATTTGGTGGGCAAATTCATAAAAGTTGGTCTAAAGAATATGGAAATTAAACTTAGATTAAATATCTGGAAAGCATTACAGCTAATCTATGTACTTTATGTATTTATCATCTGCTTAACCATGCACTGCAAAAATACCCATCTTACTGTAACAAGCCATTTCGTCTCAAATTTCAGGGAACAAGTATAAATATGTTGAAAAAATAAGGCAGATCAGCCCACTAGGATCAAGAAAACGACACTTGATTCAAGAAAAATCTGGAAACAAGTGGATTAGCATTGGAAACAAGTGGGATTACCTCATCCCACTGGAAGATTTGCTCTCTTGTTTGAAAATTTTAAGACTGAATATGAGACCAAATGACTTGTTAAGATGGAGGATGTTTTGCAGTGTGGTCATGGATTGTTCATCCAGTGATGATCAGTAGCCACAACACGATGCTTTCAGTCGATATAGCAGCGTGCCGTGGTGGAGCTCTGACCCAGGCAAGGCTGTCTTGCCTCTCTCTGTGTGTTTCTGAGGTGTTTGATGTTCCAGCCCTGCCCCAGGCTCTGCCCCAAAGTCTAACTTCATGCAAATCACCTCATTACCATAACTGGCTAAACTTGGGACAACGAGAGCCTAAAAGGAGAATCTCAGACACAAGCCGTTGCTGAGAGAGACGGATGTCTTTTGGTGTTTCTTTAGAAGTACCTCTAAACTAGCTGACGGTTGAGAGGTTATAGGGTGAAAGCCTCGGTGCACATCAGCCTGGTGATCAAGTGAGGTGACTTACTACTAATTACTTCTGCATAGTAATGGCAAACGGTAGGATTTATTTCATTGTTATCCCAGCGCTGCCGTGGGATCTTTGATCCTTCTTGCCTTGAGGATAGAGTGAGTGCTCATCTGCTGCCCTCTCGCTGCGCAGTGCACTGTTAGATCCTCAGTGGTAGCTAAAGAGGTATAACACCCCGGGATTTATCTTATGTTTGTAGCGGTTTGATCCAAACCATTCCTCTCAGGCTAGGAATAATGCAGTAGCAGTACATGAAGCAGGTAAAATGCATACTTCAGGTGGCCACATCTGTAGAAATGGTCATGTGAGATAGAGAACCACAATGTAGTCTCACCTAAAATGGAGTCAAACATCCATGCACATCAGCTAAATCCTTTTGAATTTTTAACTTGTATCTACAGTCAAGACCTCGATTTTATCTAAAGTACATTTTCCTCTGCTTTCAGACAGGAGTAGACAGAAAGACGGAGCTCTTTGCAGCATGCTGAAAGAGTCGTGATTTGTTGAAGGTCAGGCTTTTCTTTTTTCTTTTTTTTTGCCTTACAGGGACTCATTGTCCAAGATTTCAATAGCAAAGTATTGACTTGACAACATGCGGTCCTCTATTCAGATAGAGGCCGGGATCATTTCTTTCCCAGCAGCAGTAAGTGGCCCTGGCCAAATGACAGACAACAGCTTGGCTTATGAATAAACCCCAGTATGGTGCATGTGAGAATCTTCGATCACTTTATTTCCAACACACAACACAAGCACACCAACTCTCTTGCCTCTTCTTCTCGCACTTCATTTCTCTCTCTGTCTCTACCCCCCTCTTGCCTTTTTCTTCAGTATTTCATTTGTGCCAGTGTCAATATTTCCATTGTGCACCTATATTTACTGACTACCTCCAAACGATGACATGCTTGACACTCAAAATATCAGCTCACTGCTCTTGCCGTTTAGCTAATGTGGATGTATTCTCTGGAGATCTCTTCCAAATGGCATTACGCTCCAAAATGGCATGAAAGGCAAGTTGTC
Organism: Neoniphon sammara; assembly: GCA_900302535.1. Taxonomy (NCBI): domain Eukaryota; kingdom Metazoa; phylum Chordata; class Actinopteri; order Holocentriformes; family Holocentridae; genus Neoniphon; species Neoniphon sammara. The sequence continues at coordinate 904 of OMKZ01015104.1, read as the reverse complement.
ATCCTAGGAGATGCGCTTTCATGGCAATTGATCGGATTATTGTGATTTTTCATAATGTCAGGACGTTTCATTGTTCAGCAGGGACCATTAAAGGCTGGGAAGCACCCTCATGGAATTTAATTAAAAACAACAAATACCACCATCCTTTATGTTCAGCTTTGTTCCATCCAAAGCTCATATAATATTCATCGAACACATGCAGCCAATACAAATAACACTTTTTGGTCATTGGTGTTGTTGTTAACGTCAAATAAAAGTGGGAAATGAAAACATTATTTTTCATTTTTTGGAAACATTTTATCCAGACATGAAAAATGGGGTGGATATGTGAGTTGCAGTTAGAAATTGGAAGTTGAATTTATAAATGCAGTGTTTATAGTGCAGTACAGTGTGTCTTACGTAGTCCCTCCGCACTTTGCCTTTGTCCTTGTATGATGTGCATCAGTATGCACTGTGAGGCTCCTTAAGTTGTCAATATGCCTCTGCACCAATGTCATCAAGACAAAGCCCTCATTTATTCCTCTTGGTGATTAAGGTATGTCAGTAAAGTCTAAGAAAGAAGAGGCACAGTTACTGTATGCGTGCCCAACACCTCCACAGCAGATTTCTCCTTTTGGATGAACACCCAATTTTCTTAGTTTGCTATCACTCTTTATTTGGTGTGGGAACTTTAGTCTTCAAAGTGTAAGTGAAGCCAAGATGACTTAAGTGTAAAGTAGTAGTTTGGGGGAAGTAAATGCTGTATATTGTGAGAAGTTGCCCAGGTTCTATTGTGAATTTACTCTATTGAGAATCTTTTACGTGCCACAATACCACAGATATGACTGTTGACCACTGATTCACTCAAATCAGAGAGCAAAAGCAAGCTTTACAAGAGGATTTAATGAAAATGAGAAAAAATGTA
>OMKZ01015102.1:54448-79072 GCA_900302535.1 Neoniphon sammara | reverse complement strand
TTCTCAGCAGGACGTTAACGCCCCCTCTCCTCCTCCAGGCGCGCTCCGTTGCCCCTGGCGATGCGCGGACGCAGAGCCTTGGTTGATGACCTCTCGTTGGAGAACTCGGATTCAGAGGAGCCGCCTGCCTCGCCGACGCCCTCCTCTGGACCCCCGGGGACCCCGACCCCTTCCTCAGAACACAGCCTGGACCCTCCACCACCCTACACCGTCAACAACACTGAGTGACACACACATGAACTCTGAGATACACACATACACACACACAGAAACACACAACCACGTACATATTGGCCTCTCACAGCCTCAGCTTCTCAAGGGGTGAAGGAGCGATATGCACACAAGATACAGATAAACATACAAACTCATGTATACATACACACTACAATATAAACACAAAAACAAACAGACTGATTTATCACTGCTCTTTACAATTTTGCCTCCATTTTTCGAGCAAGAGCAGCAATCATAAAAGTACACACAAACTACATTCTACCAAGAAGAGACAACTGGAATCAATTTTTAGTTTCAACGGACTGAGCGACAGAGCAAAACTATAGACTGTAAATCCCTGGATTACATCTATGTAATATATTTCTGGGAAACAAAACAACATCTCCCAGAATTTCCAAGGGGAAAGCTATTATATCTGCATAGTCATCGTCAAATTTCATGATGCTGTACAGCGCTTACAGGGATGAAAACAACATGGCTACCACGTCTCATTATATTTCAATATTAAAGCCATGTTTGACTCTTTGACGAGGATAGCTAGAAAATGTACAATCTACCTAATTTCGCAAAGGGCTGCTGGACTAGAACATGAGCGTGAAATTAGTTCTGAAAAGGATCGAGACAATCTACATGTTGCAGAAAATAGTTAGCAAGCCAAGTGGAAGTCATACACACACACGTGGTGCAGAGAGCTCACCTCCTCTGAGTGCATGAGGTCACACTCTGCAGGTGTGATGAACAACGTAACATCTTTGTATTTTACTAAACGTTTTAAAAACCACACGTGAAACTTGAAATGATCTGTGAATCTTTATTCGATCAAACCGGAAAGCAAAATAGCGCAAGAAAGACAATATGCACATTACGACATATTTTCAGCGAGCAAAACCTCAAAACAGAGCAGTTAACTGTTATTTAACATCTAATTGAGCCTAAGCCAATACTAAATTTTTATTGGCACTAGCTGAGCAGGAATTGTCAACGGTAACCTTGGAAACGTCCACGTGACAAGTTCCGTGACAAATTGACACATTTTTCATATCATTTGCCATAATTGCAATGGCACCCAACAATTGCTCGTTAGTCCCTTTCATAAATGACCACTAAAAGCAGCCTACATGCAGTCCAGCTCGGTGCACCGCTGCATTGAGGTGCTTTCAAATGATTATGTCCATTTTCTATAGATTAGCAACAGTATGTAGTTAGATATTGCAGTAGGTAGTACTAGATAGTTTCTTTAACTTAAGTCTTATCATATTGCTTCTTATTGACTACAGGCATTTGAATTTGTATAATTTATATCAATCTAAATATGAACCTAAGTTATTGATTGCTGGTTGTTTTCTGTATGATTCCGTCTTGTGGGTAGGCATGTTATTTTGATTACTATGGGTATTGCTGACGCTGGTGTCAGGCCGGGCCTTGATTGTGGTCTTCTCTGCCTGAACTTTGTTACATTTTCACGGTCATGGAGCTCGGCGTTGTTACAGTCAGCAGCACAGTCTGTTTTCAGTCAGCTTTAGCCTTCAGATCTTAGGGGTAAGCGCGTCCGTGGAGGACCTAATCTGAACTGCTGGTGTTTAACTATATCCGTCTGGTTTAGGTCATTGCTAGTGTGGAGCAGAGATGTTTGCTGTATAATTTTGTCATCTTGGTTTCTTCACAGAAAAGAGGTAGAAATCTATGTTATGTGTATCACAGCAAAACAACTTTAACTCTAGAAATAACCTGTGGGGAACTGTATCATTTTATCTTTTTACTCAAAGCAGACAATGGCTCTCTTTTTGTTTGTTTTAGACTGATATACTCATTTTTAACAAATGCATCATATTTTATTTTGAACAAGCATCTTGTACATTGTAATATTGATTTTTACTGATTAACTGTGTAAATTATTAATCAAACAAAGCTTTTGCGTTTAACCAAATGGTGGGCGTATGGATGAGAAAAGGGACTTAAATTTGTAGTAAACGTAGAGTAGAATATAGCATAGAGTAGATGACAGGAGTAGAGGCTGGGTAGATGTTCCACTAACATCCAGTGACGTATCTGGATGAACTCCTTAGCAGAGAAAATTCAGTTTCTGCTCACAATACTTGCGTAGAAAACTGTAGAATAAACGGAGCATGAGACTTGAGGCGCATTCAAATAGTAATAGTATTAGCTTAACATGACAATGGAAGCAGTGAGGAATGAACCGTCAAAAATGAATGGCAAGAAGAACAAGATTTTTTTTTTTTTATTTGTCATTTTTACCGTCCTGGAACAGAAACTGTGTTTCCCAAACCTGGCGTTGAAGATTTGATTCTCTTTGGTGAAACATCTCCATCTCCCCAGGCACGTTTTATTATTTATCATTCAGCAGATGAAGGTCTGTTTTGTTTTTGTTTCCGACTCCCCCCTTCTGCCCAGTACCTGTATACAGCTTTAAGTCTGTACAGGAAGTTGATCTGATATCTACTTTTAAACACAGACACAGCGATGTCTAAATTATCTGGGACACGTTGCTCAAATTACCCAGTTGAATACATATGGTGCGATTTGCGCTTTAACTTTCAATGGAAAGAAAAGCAGATAAAAATTGTGTAGATGAGATCACAAATTGCATTTCTGTTATTTTTCCTAATATGTTGTTTTCACTGTTGAAACACACACTATATGGCAAAGAATTAATGATGCTGATGTTGATATACCATTGATTACACATAGGCCCAGAAGTGTTTGGTAATCAGGGTTGTTCACTCTTGCTTTTTTAAAATTGTTTATCATTACTGTTCCCTCTTAATTCTATGCTAATCCATATGTGATGAACAATACCATTAGTTTATTAAAATGAAGCACTACAAATACCTGCACTGACTAAAAAATAACTGTACGCCCGTATCTGTGCAGTAATTCCCAGGCCAAACGTCCCGTCTGTATCCATACTGTTAGACATGTCAAGCTATGTTTTTTTGCCAAGCCAGGTTCACCGTAATTCAATTTTACTGACAGGTGAATATGATAAAAGATGAAACTGAGGGATAATCGAGTCAAGAATGAGTTTGTCTTTGACTACTGAGCAACGACATATATTTAATGCCCTATGAGAGTCTTTTTATTTTTTTGTTTGTATGTATGATTCTTTTATTTTATCAATATGCAAATGATTCTGTTTGAAGGGATGTTTTGTAAGATACTGTGTGAATGCTGCACTTTACACACTACTAATGGGGATAAACACAGCCGGACATCATCAGTGGACAGCATGTGCTTTGTCAGGTCACTGATCTCAAAGAGCCTGACTTAGCATTTCATGTCAACTGAGCTGGTATAATGTGTTATCAGGATACAATCTGTCACTTTAACTGTCTGTTCACTTCAATGTTATAATCTCAAAATGTCATATCAGTGTCTAAATGTGGTGTTCAGGCGATATTGTACGCCTTGGTGGATCAAAGTCCCAGGGCTTGTGGATTGAGCTGCTGGAATGAGAACAGATGAGTCGGAGTGTCTGTTCACCTGTAGCAGGACAGAGGGCCGGTGCTTCTTAAAGGTGTTATTTTTCTCTCTGTGTTTGTTTATGGCTACTGTGGAACTTGAAGCATTTTTGGAAATGTGTTTTATTGTTTAGCCTTTTTTTTTGTTTATGATGCTGTAATTATAAAACATTTGACCGGGGTTAACTTTAATATATGTCGTTGGTTTTGATCTCTGCGTGGTGGTGTTTCTTTCTTTGAGCGCACAGGCTGAGCACCCACACAAACACACACAAACACACCCATCATGCACATATGGACATACACACTCATATAGGATACAGGAGGTACACAGTATTTATCATTGTTTATTTGTGCATTAAATATTTGACAGCACTTTGAATATTGATATTACACACTTAAGGCAATACGATCACTTTTCACTACTTCACACAGATTGAGATTCACACACACTTGAGTTCACAGAATTCACAGCTTGAACAAAGACACAGACCAGAGGATTCAGTGCAAAGGTGCATCAAGTGACATTTTGGCCAAAAATGAGGCTAAATATTACTGATATTATTGGAAAGCTTGTGCTGAGGTCTGTTTGATGGTCAGATGAAAACATTTGCAGCCACAAACAAAATTAAAATATGGGGGGGAAATCCAAAAGACTCAAGTGAAAACCCTAGATTAAATTTAGTGCAAAAGGGCTTAACTGCCCTTAATCCCTTTATATAAAATATCAATATCCTGAATATTAATCTTTGTGAAAGTATGAATGACTATTGAATTCCTGATATGTTCTGAAATGACAAGGATGCAATTATTTAAAGTTGGGTTTTTGTGCTGCTATAAAATAAAAAAGGTCACTTATGCCTATTTTGCTCTAAACCCTAAACACACATTGAAGAGCTTAAAACCAGTTAGAACTGTTCTCTCTAGTTAGCACTCAGCTGACGTCCTGTCTTGTAGGATATCAGTGAACAGCCAGTCGTCCTCGTGGGGGGGTGTTGGTACGGGACGGTGCTCGGGGTCCTGGGTCAGGACAGGAAATGATTGAGCAACACCTTCGAATGGTGTGCAGGTTTGATTACTGTCACAGTTTATCAGCACAGAGGGGCTCTCTTGCTGCGGACACTGATATGTGTTGAGGTCTAAGATGTCGTAATGGTAAGTCGCCGGGGTGGAAAGCTGGTTTGGGATTATGTCTGTAGCTTGGGATGATTTATAACCGGTGAAATGTATCCCTGTTGCCTCTTCGCGTTCTCTGGCCAGCAGCGTCTGTGCGTCCCGCTGATCACTCAGGAGGTCATTTACAGTCAGTCCCTGATCTCCTTGACAACTGAATCCATGCTCGTATCTATATTCACCTCTCTCACAGGGCAGAGCTTCCACCTCAGATCTACAATTATCATTGCTGCAAATCATCGTCTTTTCCATGAAACTCTCTGACTCGTCCACAAATGTGACGTCATCAGCGCACGCCTCCCCTGTCATTCCCTCAGCATCACCTTGGCATGCACAGATACTTTCAAAATAGGCCTCCATGTCCATGCAGCTTCCTAAATCCTTATCATTAGCACTGAAAAGATCCATTATATCTGTCCACTGGCTCTCCATGATGTCAGCTATGTTCTTCTTAGCCTGCGTACAGGTTGAGACATCTGTGACCATCTGAATCGAGAAGTCACAGGAGTCAAGAGACAACGGAGAGAGCTGCGGGGAGAAGGATGGAGAGATGGAGCTGTCCAGATGTTGACTGAGTTGAACGATATTGGAGTTTGAGTCATGTTTGACTTGTGCATCGTTCGTTCCTTTGACTTTTTCAGTCCAACAGCAAGGTGTATCTTCTGATAGGCTGTTTGCTGCCTTAAGTGAATTTTCATTGCCATAGTACTCTGCCTCATGGTAATAGTCTGTATGCTGTATGGGCGAGGTCAGCGATAAGAATTCAACCAGTTTGTGATTTCCACTCCTCTTTTTGTGGGTCTGCCTGTGTGTCTGGTTGTTCTTTCTAGTGGTGCAGGTTTTGCTCTGTGATTTGGGCTTAAGTTTCCAAAGATGTTCTGGCTGTTTCATTTTACTGACTTCAGTTTCATGTGAGCCAAGAGAGAGGTCATTCCCAGACTTTGAGATGCCATTTATCTCTGTCTGAGCGCTGACTGTATCTGGATCAAGTAGAAAAACATCTTGGGAGGGGCTTCCTGACTGGTCAGGCATCGCAATGTTCTGCGATGGTAATTTATTCTCCTCCTCTGTGGAAAAAAGAGCAGATGCCAGCCGGTGGTTTGCTGCTTCTATGTCTGCAAACTTTCTGTTAAGAGAGGCAGGTGAGAGAACCGTCAGGATGATTAAATTTTGGCATTAGACTTTATAAAATATCTCGTGGCTCTGAAAACTGTCAACATTTTAGATTTCAGCAACTTTTTCTGATACACTGACACACCTCTGGATCATGTTGTGCAGGAAGCGGCGATGGTTGACCTGCCGTTTGGATGGCCTGTTTTTCCGTGGCTTCTGCAGGGTCCTCATCATGTGACCTGCTGCTGATGTCACAAAGGTATAAAGGTCACGACCCCAGGGAACCCCTCGCTCCAGCCCAGGTTCAAGGGTCAAAGAGATGGATGGCTGCATGGCTGTGAAAAGAAAGGGTGGGAGATAAGAAAGTAATGAGATGAGAGAGGAATGTAAGAAGGGATGATAAGGGTAGATATAGATGTTAAAAAAGATGTTAAAAATTCAAGGGACACACATAACTGATATTGCACTGACCCATACAGAACTCTAATATGTGAACTTACATGCCCCTATACCAGAGAATGTTATATATGTTATAGTCATATGAACCAAAGACATATACTCCCCTCTGGATATGGCGATATATGTGCACTCCATTTATAACATAGATAGATAGATAGATAGATAGATAGATAGATAGATAGATAGATAGATAGATAGATAGATAGATAGATAGATAGATAGATGCATATATATAAAGAATATTTGCCTATTTATATTTGGTTATACATGGGCACTCATGCCTGTACAACACACGTATATGACAGCGGTGGCCGGTGAATCAAAAATTGGCGGACATGTATTTGTAATATATGTTAGACATATATGTATGTACATTTTCATATATGTTCATATATGAAAATGTTCCAACTTTGAATATGTTTGATGTATGGGTATTTAATATGGACATATATTCCATATATGTACACATTTCCATATGAGAACACTGTTTACAGTAAATCAGATCAAATCCATTCCACTTTGAAATATAAAAATGAAAATGAAGGATTAAGGAAATAATTATGGAATTATTTCTATCAAAAATATTAACTTGGATGCCACAAACCATGGATTTGAATCTACTACAGGTCGCCTAACCCTGATGATTAAAGCAATGGGAACTCACCACAAGGGAGCCCTATTAAAAAATACACTTGCTTTAAAATCACATCACATTTTATCACATTACTCTGCATGTGAAAGCAGCAATGAAACACTGCTTAGAATTACACATGCAAGCACTGATAAAGCCATTAAAAGTTGTAACAGGTGTGAATATACCTATGAGATTTGTGGGAACATTATTCAAGAATATTTATTTTCATTGTACAAAAACGAAATTACTTTTGCCACTCCCAGTGGTGCATAAAAAAAAGAGATCACACTAAATAACAAATAACTCACAAAATCACGTCATCATATACAATAAATAAAACCAATATACACAATATACATGTATATGTATGTATGTGTGTACATGTATACATATTACTGTGTACTGTGTACATGTATACATATGTACCCAATATACACAATACATTATCAGTTGAGCGGTACAATTCACTATAATTACAACATTACTGTTATAGTAGAATAATAATAATAATAATAGCATAATAATGAATAATAATAATAGAATAATAATGAATAAGGTGAAATCAAAAGTAAAACATTATAGCCCTGGTAAAGTATATTTCTATTTCTATTTCTATTTCAGAATAGAAAAGCATTCTTACCTTCACACCGCTCAGGTTGCTGTGTATCTTCGTATCTTTCCACAAACTGCACTGAGGACTTGGCTTGGAGTAGGTGGACTACTTCAAGAAGAGGTGTGGTTTTTTTTTTTATTGTTATTGTAAATATATGCGTGCATGTGCTGTGGGTCAGTGCGCACAAATTAAGTCAAGTGGCATTAGTGCTCAATGCAAATGCACAAATTTCCTTTTTCCAGCAGTATGAAAGGAATCCAACTTGACAAATTGACAGGAAGAGAGGAAGTGAGAGATGATGAGAGACACTGAAAAGAAAGAGGCAATTATCTGAGAAGTCAACCGCCTGTGGAAGTGTGGGCACACGTCTGCATTGTGTGGCACACTAAAGGCAGCTTGTTAAATACTGGGAGACACAAACACACCGGTTGAGGCAGTTAACAAGCTCTTAATTGATCAGTTTAAACTCTGGCCCTAATTATCACATTCTCAGGACGAAGAGCTAAGATGGTTGCTAGTGGCTTTAATTGCCCTTTGCAATTCTATAGCGCACCTTCCAAGTACAGAGTTTTGCATATCTATGGGAGCAGACGGGTGAATAGGCTCTTTCTGACAAAGCTGAGGGATGGAGGCAGAGAGCGAGTGGCATGGATGTAGAGCATATACAAATATAATAGACCAAGTTTTTTTTTTTTTTTAACTTTTGCTTCTACTTCTTTACTTTAAGCTTTAACTGGGGATGATCAGAGTGCATCCAGCCTGACTTTAAAAGGATCCAGAAGTACTGAGGTGGCGTTACATGACTGATATTCTGCTTATTGTTACTGGTTTATCTTCTGGTGCACGGCTTGCAACTGTGAATATATCTTACTGACACATGCTGCATCTTCGCTACTTTTCTGGTCCTGTGCACACAACCTGTGCTTACAAATATGTGCTAATAAATCTAAGATTTTGCTCATCTTAGTATGCCAAGCTTAATGTTGAAGGAGAAAACTAATCAAAAGAAAAGGAAGCCTTGCTGAAGGAGTGGCATCTATTTATAGTGACACCACATGTGCTTCTGACCAGGGGGCTATACAGCTAACATTCTGGTGCACTTTTTCCTTTAACTCTTTACTCACTGGGGCAAATTATCTGTGGTAAGTGGCTACAACCATTTAAAACATGTTACAGAGAGAGGAGGAGAAAATACTCAAGTGGCCTTTCATTTACATGGGAGGGTATGAGAGTAAATATCTGGGACTAAATGCCTAGACTCTTATGTGTGTGCTGTGCTCATGTACACTGCTATTGGAGCTTCAGCCAATTATACTGGGCTACATCTACATAAATCCAAGATAACAGAAGCTACAAAAGCTTGCACTCTGCTATTTCTTTTATATCAGCACTCAGTTACCTTCTGCAGATTATTGCTTTTGGGTCGCCTTGCAGTCATTCCTCACATGTGGGATTTTCTCAGATCCTTCTCCAGTGACTGATAATGTCTTATCACACATTTCTCTGAAACAGAGGGAGAACTTTGACCAGCTGAGAAGGCCTCCCTCAGTTTCAGATTTGCCTCTAACTGGCTGACAGTTACTCAGCCCCTCATCATTGACAGACAGAACCAATCCGAAAACAGCTTGTCTCTCTTTGGCTGTGGTCATTTAAGTAGGGAGTGAGAAGAGCCAGGCGGAAAGGTAGGTTTAACTACTTTTAAGTTGAAGTAACATGTTACAGCAGAATATGTCACAGCTTTTGTCATTTTCCATATTTTATTTTGAAACAATAAACTGGATGATACACATCACCTTAAGTGCATGTGGCCATCAGTAATAAAAAAATAGTTCCTTTACTTTTTTGTATTTCTGCATTATAGAATCAACAGGTCAGATTTATTTCAACACCCGCTTACTTCCAAATTTCATCTTGTGAAGCAGTGACACCTAGTGGATTTATTGTGAATGACTGCAGCAAAAGTATTCATAGTTAATGATCAATATTCCTTATAATCTTGTATTTCTCTCACTGATCAACAGTTTCACCATGAGCCGAGCCTGGGCGTTGTTCAAGGCTCACCCATACATCAGTAACGTGTTGGGATACACAGCGCTGTTTGCCTCTGCCGACCTCATACAGCAGAGCACGCTGGGTGGGAAACCTGCTGAAGGCCACAAATCGGAGGATTCGCAGCAGATGGACAGCACAGCTAACATCGACTGGTGTCAGACAGCCAGAGTGGCATCTGTAGGGTTTTGTTTCCATGCCAACTTCAACTACCACTGGCTGAGGGGGCTGGAGAGGATGCTGCCAGGGGGAGGAGTCAAAATAATAACAGGGAAAGTTGTGTTGGATCAGCTGATTGCAGCTCCTCTCACTATCAGTGCCTTTTTCATAGGTGAGTGTTTTAAATGCCAATATAAGTTTTGTTGTGGATTTGCTGGAGTACTGCATGGCTTGGTTTCCACTCTCACTGGAAAGTATGGTTGCTGTCTGTTATTTTGACTGGATGTTACTGGGCCTGTCTTCCTTTTAGGTCTAAGTGTGCTAGAAAACAAAGAGGACCCATTAGAGGACTGGAGGCAGAAATTCTGGACTTCATACAAGGTAAATGACAGCCACAGGTAATCCTTATCGGATTACATTCAACAGAGGTTTACATGCTTCTGAAATGTCATGTAATAAGTTCTCCCTCTCCCTATCTCTCCCTCTCTCTTTGTGTGTGCAACAGACTGGAGTTGTGTATTGGTCTACAATGCAGGTAAGATATTCTTGTACATCCCGTCAGTGGCCAGTTTCTGCATGCAGACAGATTCATACAAACAGATACACAGCAGACACATATGTACAGATGCAGAATCCATTTTTTTATCTATCTAATTATTATCTGATCTCTTCCTTTCTCAGGCTGTGAATTTCACCTTGGTCCCCCCTGTGGCACGGACAGTGTTTGTTGGGGGCATCGCACTAGTTTGGACTGTGTTCCTGTGCCATGTCAGACAGCAGCAGGGCCGCAGTTACTCAGGAGTCTCATCTCAGTGATGCAACTTACTGCAATGGACCAGAACATTTGTAATTTAAGTTAAAAAAAAAAAAAAAAAGTATACTATTATCTGTGTGTGAAGTTCATTTGAAAATAATCTAAAATAGTTTCCATTAGATATGACCACTCAGAATCTAGTTTCACTGTCATGACATACATAACATGTTTGAATGGAAATAACAGAGCTGTATTATGATCATGCTGTTAAATTGGTGAGCTCATTCAATAAGCCCCTTGAAGATTTTTCTGTGTGTGTTGTCCTTACACACATTTGTTCATATTGATTCTCTTTTATGAATGCATATTTTGTATTTTTAAAGGTGCAAAATAACTAAACTAAACTTATCTAAAATTTTGCAGAAATAATTTTGGAATGCAATATCCAAAATAAAAATATTTTTACATCCCAAAGCAATCATGTATTTATTATATCATTAGTCATTGTAGTGAAGTTGTAGGTTTTGATCTGTGTTTAGCATTTACACCACTTGAGGCACCATCGTCACTGGTGAATCTATAATGTCACCCCGGGCTGCAGGAAGTACATACTGTTTAACCAATCAGAGAGCCGTGATTTCAGCCAATTGGTTATCGCGAGACGTCGGCTCTTCCTTTTCCCTTTTCGCTCTGAGCTCAAGATGGTAGGTGAACCTACTGGAATTTATAAGAATATTAGCTGGGCTATCCACGATCATCCTCTTTATTACACTCTGATCTTCACAAAGTGGCAGCATTTACTGGTTGACAACACTATCTGCTCTATGGTCCCCTAGTGATTTTGTTTGATTTGACCACGTAAACCATGTTAGCTTACCCCTTTAGCGTTGGCAGTAGTCATCTCTGCAGTGCCGTTTCATGCTTTGAGTTTAATAGCAGAGAAGCCCTGAAAACCTAAATAGAATGCGGAATATTATAGCAAATAATTCAAACTGAACATCGACTGTAGGTGTGTCAACAAAATAGTAACGTAAATATATCTCGTATCTGTTGGCCGTCCTCAACTGATCGTTGACGATACCCGGGCTGCTAACGCGCAGTGTCAACGTGTTAACCGGACTCTTAAATATTCCGACCGGTAGCCTCATAACGACATGCTGTATAATCCTGTCAGACATATCTTTAGTTTTGTCCATAGTCCGTGTGAACCCCTGCTTGGAAGCACTAGATGTGATTGAATGAAGTGAAAAGTAGTGCTTGAAAGTATCATTTGTACCAAGTGTTATTCCAAAGGTATGACATCGTGTTGAAGCTAAAAAATGTCATAACCTACTTGGCGGTGTAGTAATGTGTTTGTCCATTTGTTTAGGGAGTTGACATCAGACACAATAAGGACCGCAAGGTGCACAGGAAAGAGCCAAAGAGCCAGGATATCTATCTGAGGCTCCTGGTCAAGGTGAGCACAGTTCACACACAACAATGCTTTCACTGATCCATACCACAAATATGAATGTTCTTTGCTGCGATTAATACCATAACTGAAAACTTTGTTGTCTGCACTACCAAAGTCTTACTCACACTGCTGTATCTCCACAGTTGTACCGGTTCCTGGCCCGCCGCTCTAATGCTCCCTTCAACAAGGTTGTCCTTAGGAGGCTGTTCATGAGCAGGACCAACAGGCCCCCCATCTCAGTCTCCCGCCTGGTCAGTCTCATTCCTTTACCCTGAGCACTACATCAAAAATACACATTCATTCATTCAGAATTTTATTAGGATAGACCCTTTGGGGATGTGTCATATTGTTTTCTAGGGAATCCTAAGATATAATCACTACATAACAGCAGCAGAGTAACACAAATAACAGTAACGCTACCAACATAATCTGACACAATTACAAGTATACAGACATAAGACAAACACATACAATAGTTAATAAAATAATTACAACCACAAGGTGGCCAATAATGGATGAAAAACAGTCCAAATGGCTCAACTATAAGCAATATTACATGAATCCTAGTCCATCCTCTTATTTTTTTATTGTTTGAACAAGTTGCATCATGTAACCATTTAGATCAGTTGCCAATCACATCACTTTGTGACAAAACCTGGACTAAGAAGTCCCTTTCATTGGATTCCTTCCCTGCATTGCAGTGGGTTTGTGTTTTGTGATGTGATTGCATTTGGAATCTGGTTTTTTTTTTTTGTTTGTTTTGTTTTGTTTTTTTTTTACTTTGGTATGACAGTTTAGCTTGTTTTTTTCAGTGCCTGTTAACACTGAGGCTGGAAATATATCAAATGAATTTGACCTGACTTTTGAAGTGTGGAATAGGGATGGTCTATTTCAATGTATAGCCTAATCTTGAGTCAAAACACATGGTGATGATATTGTGATTTTGGAAAAATGGCTCACAGCTCTGTTGTCGAAAATGATTACAAGCAAATCTTGAGGTATGAAAATTTTAAGAAATAATATTTGAAAATTTCAGTTTTGTTTGGTACACACCTAAAGTTACCATTGACTTCAGTGAAATGAAAATTAACTTTATTATTCGCTGTGATGTTGGACACGCGAGTTATACAGTGATATGTAGCTACTGAAATAAAGTGTTTTGACTATATTGCCTGGCTCTAATTGTGAAGAGTCTGAAGTATACAGGTTGGAAAAAATCTTGAGTCCTGGTAACATGACAAAACACTAAATTCTCTTCAGGACACCACTGTTATTTCATGCAGTGTGATATTGGTAGTGTAGAATAAGCTTTATTTGAAGTAATTCAGTCTAGTTTATCGTCATGTGCTCAAGCCACCAGTGGCATACATCATATTGAACTCTGACCAAGATCTTAAAGTTCAGTCCCAAAAGTAAGATTTGGGAAGACAATAGAATTTTAATGCTGAAGCTGTAGGAACACTGTGGTCATTTGTACAGACAGTTGGTTTTGATCACTGCCCCTGACTTTGCTTCTTCTGCCAACCAGATCCGCAAGATGAGGCTGCCCGGCCGTGAGAACAGAACCGCCGTTGTTGTGGGAACAGTGACTGATGATGTCAGGATTCAGGACATCCCCAAGCTCAAGGTAATGCACGTTTGTGCAATAATGCGATTCACCTATCAAGTGTATTTCTTTGTGGGTAGATCGTGCAGTGTCTTGAGGCAGTGTCATTATGTTGGTTTCTTGTCCCTCAGATTTGTGCTCTGAGGGTGACTGACGGTGCCCGCCGCCGCATCCTGAAGGCAGGAGGCCAGGTGATGACCTTTGACCAGCTGGCTTTGGCTTCTCCCAAAGGACATGGCACAGTGCTGCTGTCAGGTAACAGTCTACACAAATCATGGCCGTGGTTCTGACAGACGTTGTTGGATTTACATGATGTGGTTTGGCTTGTGAATAGGCTGATTTCAGCATTGGTGTACACTGGTGCTGAATTTCTGATGATGCGTGAGGAGGGATTGATTAAATTTATTAAATATTTCTACTGTCCTGTAGTACAGTTAATTGATTATAGTACTACCTCAACCAGAGTTACGGTTTTGATTGCTGGTTGGGGTAAGCAAGCAAAAAATTATGCATTTATACTACTGTAAAGCACTTGGTAAAGAATATCTAACACCACAATCAAGCATGGATGTCCACCAAAAACTGGTTCTTGTTACACTTGAAGAATGTGGGAGTGTTTTGTTGTAAATGACAGTGCTATCAGAGAGAAGACAACATAGTGGGAATAGGCCAGGAGCTATCCTCCTTTATTCTACGCAGGGTTTTGGCAATTTACCACTAGCGTCACATTGATAGTTCACATGAAGCACGTGTAAGCCTTTTGCACCTCATTGTTTTTTTTATTACCTTCAGCCCTTTGTAAAGCCTAAGAGACCAAATTGCTGAAACTGTTTCTACACTGTTAGGTTGGTAGAATTTGTCCCCTCCCCATCATTATAATTGAGCAGTTCTGTCTGAGTAGGCCTTTGTGGGTAAAGCATTACAATTGTATGCTTTGTATTACAGGCTTCTATTCAGTCCTTGCGCAATTAAAAGTAATGCCCAATTAGATGTCCAAGCTGCTTGGCAATGGAGGAAGTGTGATTTCTGCAGAAATGAGGCAAATCTTGTAAGAAATATTGTAGCTAAGTATCTGGGAATTTATCAGTGCCCTGTACTATACTGGGAATTGCAGAGGAGGGGCATCTGGTGCTTGCTGGTGTCAGTCAGGCCATTGTATTGTCAGGCGTTGACTGTTGAATTGTTAGCTGTCAAAATACATTTTGGCGCCTTCCAGCAAACAAACCAAAATATGAACTTTTAAACCTGAGCCATCTCACACATCGGTTGTGTCTTTGTCCCATCTCACAAACATTGTAAATTTTGCAAATGCACACTGATGTTATACAAGGTCTAATATCCAGGGGGCGGTAAGAAAACAAATGACTAGGTTATTGAGTAATTAATGGCAAAAGAATTAATCCTGGGAGGGAAACTCATAACTTACATAAGCATATTGTTGCCATCTAGTTAAACTATTTCTTGACATCTCCACTCATGTAGCCACGGCATTGATGTCCCTTAACTGTAGTAAGAGTAGAAGTAACATCTGACATGTGTTTTATCTAGTGAATTGGTCTGGTTCCTAATTAATCTTCGACATTAACACTTAGTGACATGTCTGTCACATCCAGCTACAACCACTCAGACTGGGTCTTCAGATGTGCCAACTTTCTCAATTCATCCTGAATGGGAATTAATAAAACTAGAAAGCACAGAAATATGGCAGTGTTGCTGTTTGTATGTTTAATGTTATCTGTTGCTTTTGGTCTGTAACATTTGCTATTCTGTTTTTCAGGACCCCGCAAGGGCAGAGAGGTGTACAGGCACTTTGGAAAAGCCCCTGGAACCCCTCACAGCCACACCAAGTATGTGTCAAACTTTTCTAGTAAAACACTGTTTGTACTCTTCCAAACAGAAGAGCTAAACAAAATTTAAATAAGTGTAAAAGTAAATGAGAGCCAGCAGTTCCAAAGCTGTTGTTCACATTTAATTATATTGTTACATCAGTGCTTAGTTACTCTGATGCTAGGCTAGTATACTTGATGTCATTGAATGTCACAAAGTAGGACCCACCTAATTTTTAACAGCAAATGTTTAGTATTTTCCATTGATACATAACTAAAATGATTGCATTATTACATCAAGTGTTGTTAAACTGTGATAACATTTGTCTGCCAATCAAAACTTTCAGTATGAAACAATGTAACAGTGGTTTCAGTTTTGGTTTTTAGCAACATATAATTCAGTCATTGCACCTCTGAACTACTGATTGATTGGATTTGTGGTCATAGCATCAAGTCCAGTCAAAATTGTGTCAGGCAAAATTCATGTGGCAACACTGAACTAATACATCTGGCCTTCCATACATTTCACCAATGCTAGGAAAGTGTGTGTTAGTCAATTTTATACTAAACTACTCCTCTCCTCCACAGGCCCTACGTCCGCTCCAAGGGCAGGAAGTTTGAAAGAGCTCGTGGCCGCAGAGCCAGCCGTGGCTACAAGAACTAGTCTGTCTTTTTGTTTTCCATGCAATCTAATACAAATAAAGATTGACGACACAAAATGAAATGGTGTTTTTGTGTTCATTTGATCTACTGACACCTCCAGATATCTGTTTAATGATGGGAATTTAGGCTCCCTGCAAGCAGTCAGATCCATTGCCTTTGCTCTCCTACAAGAACCGGTTCTTTGGGTTCCCAATCTGATTTTAGTTCAGTAATTTAAGTTTTTGTCCAAATCAGCTTAGTCTGTCCTGTTTTGGCTTAAATGATTAGTGCTTGTGCACACCCGTTAAACGAACTTACGGTTAAATATTTCCTTAATAGCAAAACTATTTTCCTATAAGTTGTTAAATTTCATTAAGTTTTATTACTAACTTGAGTCAAGGTATGATACAAGTACTAAATAGAAATTGCACAACGTCCTTTCAATTAAACCAGTGACTACTTAAAACATGACAGAAATATTGCACGGTCGAACTTTTTCTAAAAGAAAAATTACAATCCTGGCTGTGTAAAGATGTTTTTAGCCCAAGTGATATGAATAATCCAGCATTTTATTGTTATAAGTAGCCTATATGAAAGAATTTTGGATCCAAAATCAATCATTTCTCTAATGATACACGAGTGAGCACATGGATTCGTATATTAATCCTTTTATAAAAATCAGTTTTTTTACCATAGTCTACAGAGAAACAACTATCAAAAAGAATTCATTCAAGACCATGTAGGCTGCGAAATCCAGGTTACTACAGTAGTATAACCTCCCGTCCGCGCTGCACAGACACACGAAGAAGACGCTCTTCGTTTTTGCTGGAACAGATTCTAAAAACTGTTCCCAAAAACAAGTCGTACATCATGGGTTTGTCGGCTATTCAGACACTTGAACCGGACGCCGGCTCTCATCGTTCACCTGAGAGAGCCGACTCCTTCACGAACAACAACACTGATTTTTACGTCATGGACATTGTTGAAAACGCGAGCTTATCCTGTGGGAAGAAATGAAGCAACAAATGACCTGCCGATTCACAGCAGAAAAGAATGGCCGGGTTACAACAGTTCATCGCTTGCAGCCCCTGTGACGTTATGAATCTGTGATGTGAAGCAGTATAGATTTATTCCTTTTATGTATTTGTCAACACGTTTTAACTTCATCAGGAAGTGGTAGTCTGTCAATGATTGGAGAATGTCAGTGGGTGTTGCAATGTTTTCCTTATCACCATTGGATTTCCTCTACGCCGCTCAAAACTGCTGCGCCTCCAGTCTCGGACACTTCCTGAACGGACCCAGAGCTTTTAAGAGCGAGGGGAGTGGAAACGACTTTTTGTCGTCGTTGGGGGGGAGACAAAATGAGGTAATGTAAAGTTTTCCGTTTAGTGATTGCTATATAATATCCGCCATGTTTCGCTGTGGTTTTGGTTATTTTTACTCTCTTGATAAAGAAACTCCTCCACACACGCTTTATAGAATCATAACGCCCGTTGACTACAGCTAGCTAACGTTATCATTAAAGCTGTCCATCGTTTCAGTGTAGTGGGATAACTTATGGGCCAGACTGAAAGCCGAGGTAATTGTTAAAATTAAGGGGGTTTGATTTACTCATCACTATCTTACATGACTCCATGGAGAATAAAGTTTTAATAAAGTAGCTTGCAAGTTATTGGCTTAAGAAAGCTAGCATTAACTAACGTTAGCAAAACTACTAGCTAATACTGACGTAAGTCGTGCTTATCAGGCAGCAATTTACTGTACTGACGTAGCTACCTATAACGCTGTGGCGTTTGTATTCTTTATGTTAAAGTTCGGGTTTGTTTGTTTTCCTTTTCACTGCAAAGATGCCAAATACTGTAGTGTTAGTTGAATTAGCTCCTCCCCAGCGTGAGTCCATTGTAACCGTGGAACGCTAACGTTGGTTGGGTAGCTGGCTAGCGAAGAGGCTGTCATCAAGCTAACGTTAGGTAAATGACAATGGTTAAAGTCGAAAGCGTCATTTTGATAACTGCCGTTATTGACAAGCTGTCAACGAAATGTCTGGCTAGGCAACTGTCTAGAGATGGCTTTGAGTCCAAATTATGGCCCAGCTGAAATTTTGTCCACAACATTCCGAAGTCACTCAGCAGTCTCATTGTGTGGGAGACAAAATTAGCCTGCTGACATTATTTCTGGGTGTCCCCGCCCTGCAATTCAAGGACGTAAGGTGCAACAATGGGCATCAGTGAAGTTCTGTATTTCTGTTTTATCAGACGGGGACATCGGCCAAGTATTGATTTTGTCTGCACCAGAGCTTGCGTAATGTATCCAGACTATTATAAAACTAAAGAGCGCAGATGGGACCCATTTATTAATTTTGGGCTTATCTCAGGCTCACGTTAATAGTCCATTAGTGCAACTTTCCATTTTTACGCATTAAGTCTCAAGTAGAGAGTCGAGTGAAGTCCACTATCAGTAAATCGTGTGCACAAATGCATTCATTTAGAGCGTGTTCAGTCTTCATACATTATAGTAACATAACAAAGAATTAAACAGAAAATGTCATAACTGATATGATTAATGTGCTACACAGGGAGAGCCATTCAGAAAGTATGTAACAAGGCTATGTGCAGACTTGTCAAATTAGTGAAATGATTGCAAATCATGTGATATCAGTCCCAAATTTAACTGTTTTGTAGATGGAATGGAGGTAGCTGTTTGGAGTTGCTTTAATTATTATCATTAGGTTTCTGCTATGAAAAGTATATGCTCATGGATGTTATGTGGACATCCATGGGCCTGTTTTTCAGTTAAATGTAATAATGTCAGTGCCTAATGTGCATTGCAAAGGTCCTTAGAAAGCTAGTGCAGCCCATGCCAGCAGTTTTTATCATCTTAACCCTATGTTCAAACTGAAAGATTGAACAGCTCAAACCCTGAACAAAAGCCTCAGTGTGAAAATAATGAAATCAGTTGTGCCCATTTCTCATGCAACCTCTCATCAGAATTAATGTGGTATCTCAGTAAGACCAAGGATGTGTGACTCTTAGTCATCGTGTGATTCAGCAAAGATGTCAGTCAGGTCAAGGGGCAACAGATCTTGCATTGCCTCACCATGTAATCATAATCTCATAAAGTCTTATCACAAAACTCTTGCTCTGTCCTTATTCCACTTCTTCAAATTGCGAAAATGCGATATTGAAATACTCAACTTTGCAACAATAAAATCCAAGTGACTGATTAGAAGCACACATAAATGAAGTTATTCAGTTTAGTGTGCTGCCACATGACTCCTTTTTCATATAGATTTCACATCTATCTGCCAAATAACTACTCTAAGTGACTGCCCACTGTCAATTTAATGCTCTTTTTTTCTCTTCTATTATTGACTTATAATTGACTTCTTTTCTCCTCTCTCCTTCCTTCTTTTTGTATAGGAACGCACATCTATGGGAAGGAACATGACACTTGACTTAAGGACACTACCATGACATAAACCAAGGACCCACCTGGAGTTGTCTCCTTGTTTGTCTTTTGTTTTTTGTTTTTTGATTTTTTTGTTTTTTGTTGTCTAATCTCCACTTGTCTTTCTTAGTGTCCACCCTCCTGTTTTGGAGAGCAAATTATAGTGTTAAGTAGGAATATTTGTATGGATGAAACTTTTATGTATTACACTACTGTTCAGAGGACTGACCTAGTCACTCCTCTCTTCTGCCTCCCATGTATCACTGAACTTTAAGATAGCAATAGAGGTATCTAAGACTTTGAAAAAACCTGCTCTTATTTGTGGCATTAATTATATTTTGACCAGCACTTAACACACAAAATATTCCACAGAAATCTTTTATAAAGAGTAATTTAATTGCTGTAGCCTCCTTGTCCAAGCAAGGTGTGTTTGTTTGTCTTATTGATACTTATTGAATACAGTTTTCAGTGCAACTCATAGTTACATTTGTGTCCATTTGTTTTATTATTTAAATGCTTATTGATGTTGAGTAGCTATTCCTAAGCTGCCTTATATTGTTATTACATTAGGTGGTTTTGAATTATTGTGTAAACATATCGTTATACTTATGCAATCTTTGTGAAAAACACTCTTGGTGAAGGACCAGTCTCATGCTGGGAAAGATATTCTTTAAGCTTCCTATGAGATTGGAAACTTTGAAGTATTATCTGTCCGTTTTCAACTGATGATTCTGAAACTGTATAAGCGGACAGCTCTTTAGATCAAACTGTGTTTGAATAGATGTGAGCTTTTATACATCTGATACAAAGACTGGTCTTTAGCAAGTCACATTTCCACTGGATTGATACTCTAATGGAAGCACCTTCAAACTGGAAGCTGTTTTTTTTCCTCTCAGATGAACAAGTTCTTCTGAAATGGAGAGATGGATACAGAAACCCAGAATTCTGTTTTGTGGACATCGTCTTTTGAATTTAAGCACTGAAGAACAATTTTGAGAAGGCTTCAGGGATAAAGTTCTCAGACTGACATTGAGATACATTTTGTTTCCCGCCAAATCTTGAAGAGCTGCCTAATTCCACTGTTCAAGCTTCTGACTGTATGAAATACAACCCATCAGCTTGTCAGAGGAAATCGCATTACAGTAGATTGAATTTTTTACTTTACCTGCTAAACTGTGTCCCCCTAAACAGCGAGAATGCGATCTCCAGAACCTGCTTCACCGTCCCCAGCAGAAGCCCTACTTCATGGCCAGTTTGCCAGCTGGGGATCAGGCAGTAACAGCAACAGTAACAGCTGCCCCAACAGCCCTGGTGGTCCAGGGGGGCTCTCCCCCGCTGCCTCCCCTACCCCGGCTCCGGCCTCCAACTATGCCCTGACCCTCACCCACACCCACATACATATCCAGCGCCTGTCACCACGACCGGGCAAAGAAGCCCGTCTCCTGCTGCCGTTGTCAGAGCTGGTGGGGTGCAGCTGCCCTCGTGCCCCTGCCCCCCCACTCCTCGTGCTGTATTGGTATCCCCCAGGCAAGAGGCGGAAAGGGGTGTCTCGGCGCAGGCAGGTGAGGGCCTACCTGGCAGAAAGCAGGCCTGAGGCTGAGAGGTGGTCGGCTGCTGTGCAGTGTCTGCTGAGAGGGGTGACTGTTTCTGCTGACACAGGTGAGTGTGCATCACTAGAGGCTTGCTCGTCATGTTTGCATGATTGTTTGTATCATGGTTTTGCATGTTAATGTCTGGAATATTTCTAGTCAAGAGGATTGACGATCTTTCATACAATGTTGAGTTTTAATGGATGGAGTTATTAGAGAGGAGGCTTGATAGCTGTGGTAGGATTTACTTTGGTAATCACTGACTTGAAAGTTTGTCTCTGTAAATGGATCTCTGATGTCTCTGATATTCCTGATGTTAACTACATGAAGTCACACAAGGTTGCCTACTGCCTGATTTAAGAGCATATGTTGAATAACTACTGCTTATTGTCACACGGACCTTGATGTGACCAAGACCTACTTGTACTTGCAGGAGACATAGTTCACTGAGGGAGAACACAGTACCAAGAGCAGTTGAGCATTTTGGGGGGTTTCTGGCAGAAAACAAATGGGGATTAATACTAATACACCCTAATAGGCTGTGGGATTTATTCTAAGCCTTTTGTCTGGATATTTATTTCTTTGTTTGTTTGCTTACGTGAGCACATTTATTTATGTAATATTCACTTCTTTCTCTCCTTTCCCTTATCTGTCCTGCACACACGGTCTGTATCATTCAGTGTCAAATGTAGAGACGGAGAGGGTGGGGCCACTGAAGCTTCCCACCCCTTCCCTTATGCTGTATCCCCCAGATCTCCATAACCAAACAGATAGCAAGGCCATGCTCAGTGTTTACATACTGTCTGTGTGTACGCCTCTTTCTCTCCACTTCCCACTCCGTTCATGCATCACACACTCTGCCTGCATCTCCATACTTTTCCTGTCTCCTTCCTCCCTTTCATACTTAATCTTTGCCCCTTAATTCTCTGTCTAATCTCTCTTGCGTTTGTTTTTCCTAATTGTTTACCTATCAGAGCGCTGTCTCCTTCCCTGCAACACTGATACAGCTGTCTATATTAGTCATTTATCTATTCTCAATTCTGCTCTTGCCTCATTCCTACTCTGTTGCAGTCCACACTATTTTCCTGTATTTTGTCAACCCCCTTCCCTCTAGACTGTCTGACCCCTCTCTTTCTGTTCCACTTTGCTTGCACAGCTTTCACTCTCTCTAATCTTCCGTCACTGCTCTCTTACCTAATCTCCCAATTTCTCAGTGCTTTGCTCTCTAATTGGTGTAAATCATTTTTTTATCCTGATAGATGTTAGGGTACTGGTTAGACGGGTTTTGTAGTGATTTTTATTTGTCCTTTGTGAATGTGAAATGTAGGCTGCTGCATAATCCATGAATCCCTGATAGTGCAGTCATTTTATCTCCCTCCCTGAATTTGCAACCTTGACACCAGTAAACACTCAGTCTAAGATGGCACTTTAAAGCTTACCGTAGGCTGCCTTTTCTTTCTCCTGTGGTTTCATACCTGTGCTGAAAAATACATAGAATATGCTGGCATTTTTGCTAGTTTTACTGATTCCCTGCACCAATTTGATAGATAATAGACAATTCCCTTCTGTACACAGCCATCTGGAATTCCTTCCAGATGGCTGATATTCCAGCAGTTTTCCCACTTCATGTATACTGAGTGCTATATTTTTTCCTTCACCATAGAAATGAATCCAATTTTAAATGATTAATAAATGCACTCTTGAGCAACAACATTGTGCAGTGAGAAGTAGATCATATGAAATAAAGGAGGCTTGAATGGTTGGATGCACTCAAAGTTCAGGGTTGGGAAACACTGTATAATGAAAGCCTTGCCAGTTGGCTGGTTCTGCAAATGCAGTGAGCCTGTAGCTCCTTTCTTTCCTTTCTTCTGTATGCCTGTGTATTAACATGATGTTCTCTCATGCTTTTTTTTTTTTTTTAAATAGAATTTTCAAGAAGTCTGCTACCTCGTCCCAGGCGGCTACTGTTATTGGTCAACCCCTTCAGTGGGAGGGGCCAGGCAATGCAGTGGTGTCAGACCCACATCCTGCCAATGATCAGAGAGGCAAACATCAGCTACAACCTGATACAAACCGGTAATACACACACACAGGCCAGAAGCAGCCTCACTGAGACAGATAATAAAGTTACATAAAACACACATATAATCAGTGTTATGCGTAACTGGACTGTCTGTAATCTCCTCTGTCTCAGAGCGTCAGAACCATGCCAGGGAGCTTATCAGAGAGATTTCACTTCCAGAGTGGGATGGCATCATCATTGTTTCTGGAGATGGCCTGTTGCATGAGGTGTGTAATGCTTTTGTGCATTTGCTGTGCAGGATAGGTTGTAGAGAAAAGGGAAAAGGGGGAAGACACTTGTCTGTGTTTGTTGTGCATAATAGTTTAAGTGCTTAATATGCTGTGTGCCGTACAGGTAATTAATGGCCTGATGGAGCGTCCTGACTGGGAACAAGCAATAAAGATACCTGTTGGCATTCTACCCTGTGGCTCTGGAAATGCACTGGCTGGCTCCGTAAACCACCATGCAGGGTAAGCGTGTCTCTCACACCCCTTTTGTAAAAGGTCAGAGTTTGGATGCTAAGGCGTGTCTGTCTCAACTGAATCATTTCTGCTAGCCCGCCATGAATGTCTCTATTGGTCCATATATTTCTCAGTGTGGATCTAGATAAACACTCATTCACCTCTGTGAGGGCAAGAAATCCTTATCTTAGGACTTCAGTCCCTTTTTTTCCCAAAGATAAGCCTATTACATTTTATGTGTCAGCTATTTATGATGGAATCATTGCAAGTGCAGCTGCTTGAGTAAATCAGTCCTGTTGCCTTTCCATCTTTAACCTTCTCCCCAGCTCTGTCTGTAAAGTTACCAGTTTATGCTCTGTTTGCTTTTTTGTGCTGATAATATGTTGATGGGCTGATGTGCTCCACTAGAAAATGAATAGTTTGTGAGCCGGAATTATAAGGTTAAGTCTGGGTGGAGTGCAGTTCTGACATATTGAGTATCTACATTTGACATCCTAGCTGGTAAAACATTTTTTTTGTAGATTCTATCTTTGTAGCCCCCAACAAGTACTTAAAAAACACAAGTATAAAGATTCAAATGTCTTCATTGTGTGGATGTGGATAACAATTTTCATTAAAGAAAAAAGGTCAGATTACATGAGATGTTTAACTTTTCTGCTCTGAGTTAAGATGTAGGTGGGTGGACTACACACCTTGTCTTCAACCAAAGGATGTTATGTTTGTCTTTATCTGGACCTGGTTATCTATATCTAGATATCTCTGAAATTATAAAGGACTCTGTCTTGACTTAGTGCTTTTATTGTGGAGCTCTTTCTTTATCTGTACTGACAGGAGATGGTGTCTAAGTTTTTTTTTTTTTTTTTTTTTTTTT
>OMKZ01015102.1:28531-48021 GCA_900302535.1 Neoniphon sammara | reverse complement strand
CTGCAGGTGGCCTGAAACATTAGGGAACTGCAGTATTTTTCATACAAAATGCTTTTGATTTGAACCTGTTCAGTATTGTGTGGCCCTCCGTACCCAAGTGATGGCTGGGTGAACAACATAAAAAAAATCATGATCACTAGATAGATCCATTCAAAAATACCTATTACCTATTAATTTGTCATCATATACAGTATTTACAGCATCAGACCAAAAAGGGTAGCACTCACTAAAAAAGGATCAAAGAAAAACAATGACAATGTTTCGGTCTAGTCGGCATTCATCGGGGCATGAGCGGGAGTGTTTACAGCATGTCTGCTATTTCTGTCAAATCATTTCATTGTTGTATTTCCAACAATGGTTTTATCTTGAAAATAAGTGACCGGAAGCATCTTTCCTACTCAGCTCCAAAGCCAGACAGCACTTCCTGTGTCGCCACCTTCTTTGTCTCTGGCCCAAGATTTCGACACGAAGGATTGTTATCTACCCATTTACTTATAATTTTGAGGATATATTCACACATATATCCATATTTTTCTGCTATTGAATGACAGTCGACTCTGAAATATTTATGCCTAAAAGCAAAGCGCCAAAAATGGATGACCTGGACTACAGTAAGTGGCCCATTGACTTGCTAACAGGCTATTTGCATGAGCTGTCGCTAGCTAACGTTAGCTAGCTATGCTATGTGGCTAGTGTCAGTTAATGTGGCTAAATATGACACAGAACAATTAAAATGAACATGATTAACATAAACGAGGGTTTGCTGTCTTTTCTAACAAGCGTTGCCGTTGAAACTTACATGTTCGTTAAAAGAAAGCATCCATGTCGTTTCTTGATGCAGCGTTAACTTAGCCTGACGCCAACTAAGCATCGACTCGTTGCACTGTGTAGTCTAACGTCAGGGACACTTCACCCTCTGACTGGCAAACTATTTAAACACCAAATATAGGCGGTGGTTATTATGTTGATTGCGTCATTTAGCAAGAAACTATATTGAACCCTTTAAAGCTAACGTATAGCTATAATATTTCACCCAGACTGTGTGGGCGTGGTTGGTATTGTCTAAGGGCGGATGTTATTTTGTACAGTAAACACTCATCTGGGATATTGGTAACACAGAGAATTGCTAACAGGTAACACTCCTGGCCACAAACTACGTCTTGCGACTCCGTATATTATTGTAACTAACTTTTAATAGGCTATATCATTTGTAGTTGCACTCATCTGCGACTCATAGGAAAAATCGTGGTTACAGTGTTGCCCGTGCTGAAGCGTCTCAAAATTTATCCACTGGTGGAAAGTCATACAATTTGCATGCCTTACAGCCAAAGAGCAGATAACGTATAATAACCTGAGCTGTGTCATGTCTGTTGCACCCAACGAATTGCTTTTGCATTCGTCCGGTTTATTGCTATCACAGTGGCTCCTTGGTTGCCCTGTATCTATGTTACATCTTAGAAGTATTTCGAGAGATATTTAAGTGTACAGTACCTACAGCCAGTGTTATGAGCTGTGTGACCTACACTTTTCTGCTTTGGTGTGTCATGTTTTGGAAAAGCCGTGTTGCCTTTTTCTTGTTTGAAGCCATCAAGTTACAATGATTGTTGGTGGACTACATTATATCACTTGAATTACAGCAGTGCGAATGCTCATGTACATCTGTGTTGCAATGCCAGATCATGAACTGTCTGTTTCTCAGTATGTTGCCATACTGAGAGTATTAGAAATGGATGCATTAGAAATGGGTTATTGTTTGAGGAAACTGGCCAGAAATGCAGAGATCTAAAGGCAGTTAATCTACAGTTGAAAATATCTCATAGTACTGATTCATGAGAGGTCCTTGTTGTGAAAGAAGAGGTTTTTTTTGTTGGCACAAAATGGAAAGCAGCTTTCCACTGCATAGGCCTATTTTACATATTCATCCTAGTTTACTCCACTTATACCTTCATGATCCCACTACGCTCCTTCTCTTCATTATTAGATATTGCTCAGTAATAATGAAATTCTCAAAATAGTTTATGTAATGGGTTCAGTTTGTTTACAGTTACTAATAGAGATGACTTGTTCTGTAAATTGTTAGGGCAGTGTTTTGTGTAACCTAATTTGTTGCGTCTGAAGCAGCAGTAGTAATGATGTTATTCTTCTCCTCTTCCTGTACAGTCCCAGTAGACCTGAGCCCAGAGGAGCGCTCTGAGCTGGAGGACATCCGCAGGAGGAAGGGTGCCCTGCTGCAGGAGATCCAGAGGCTCAGAGAGGAATTAAGAGAGGCCATTTTAGAGGTTGAGGGGCTGGAAACGAGCACAGAGGGCAGGTAAGAGGAAAATGCAGAGTACCTGCTGTATATTCGCACCACTTCATCAGCCACAGTGTCTTGGTTAATGAGCTCACCGCTGTAAGGCATATTAAATTAAAACTCTGTTTGGCCTAGATTACATAATTGGTTGTCCCATGGTCCACGTACTCCTTTTACGCAATAGGGACAAATGATCCAGTATAATAGAGAAATACTTTGATGCAGCATGCATACAAATCTTGTGGTATTTTTTTCATATTTAAGTGTTATTAATGGAAGACCTTATGATGATCTGTAAAATGATCGTCTTTGTCTTTGCAAGTCTGAAAGGCCTGGATTTATCTCAGTAGGCATAACCTTGGACTCACACAGGCAGTGACTTTGTGGTTAAAAACGACCATTGGTCATTCACTTTAAATTGAGCCGGGAGACGTGGAGGGAGGGATGAGACTTGGTATCATAAAAAGCTGAGAGCCGTTGAGCTTTATGCAAATATATAGATATATAGATAATATAAGTGACATGGTGTAGCGCTGGCCAATCGCTACACCAAGATTGGCCTTTACTCAGCTGTAAAAATGTCCAGGGACTTCACAGAAGCTACAGTAAAATCTGGCGAGACAAGAGACAGCTACTAAGCGATAGGGTGACACCCAAAGACAATGTCATTGCCTGTCTGAGTCCAGGGTAATTTATTCATTGCTTTTAATTTCAGAGAACTTTTTAAAAATTATTTTCTTACCCAAACGGATATAATTTTATCTTCAGACTAACGACTAATAAGTTGATGGATAACGTGCCATGCATGATCTGAATGCTGTAAGGTCCATCTTCTCTCACTCCATACTTTTCCACTCTGCAGTAAAACTCTACAGAAAAGTCGGCATGTGGCAATGGGAAGGAAGAAATTTAACATGGATCCTAAAAAGGTGACACTTTTTGATGGTTTTATAAGTCTGTCTTGCTCTGTATTAGTTGTGTGGTGACTCACTGACTTTTCCTCTCTGTAGGGCATAGTATTTCTAGTGGAGAATGAGTTGCTCAGACACACCCCAGAGGACATTGCCCAGTTCCTCTACAAAGGAGAGGGACTCAACAAGACAGCTATAGGAGACTATCTTGGAGAAAGGTGCTGGGTCTCTTCTAATAGTTTCCTCCCTTATTTCTCCTTATACTTCAGCCTTTTGTAACCATCCTCCCTCTGTTACTGCAGGGATGATTTCAACATCAAAGTTCTTCAGGCTTTCGTTGATCTCCATGAGTTCACTGATCTCAACCTTGTCCAGGCACTCAGGTAAACTGTGTCCATTACACTATGTTTTCCTGTTCTGTATCATGCACCAAATCTGTTGTGTCATCCTGTTGTTCACTGTGAAACAAATCTCCAGGGCAGTGTTAAGTTTCATAGTCATATTTGTATCAGTTTAGGTAAGGAAGAAATAAAGCAACAGGGTAGTAGTGACCATTGTTGTTTGCCATGTATTTCAAGTTTGCGTGAATTTTGAGAGTTTGTTCTTTCTGACTTGACATAAACACTTGCACCTGCTAAATTCCAGACAATTCCTATGGAGTTTCCGTTTGCCTGGCGAAGCCCAGAAGATAGACAGAATGATGGAGGCCTTTGCTCAGAGATACTGCCACTGCAACCCTGGTGTCTTCCAGAGCACTGGTAAACACACACACACACACACACACACACAGCATTTCAAGTGGCTACCATTTTGCAGAACACAATTCACCACTGTATTCTATTGCATTTCTCCCCTGTCCCCAGACACATGTTACGTGCTGTCATTTGCCATCATTATGTTAAACACCAGCCTCCATAACCCCAATGTGAGGGACAAGCCTGGAGTGGACCGCTTCATCTCAATGAACAGAGGCATCAACGAGGGAGGAGACCTGCCAGAGGAGCTACTTAGAGTATGGGGAGAATCACATTGTAGTTAAATTAGGATATTCTGGAGAAACACTGCCAGTCACCATGGAGAAATTAAAATGATCTTAACATCGAGAATAGGTGATTGTGACCTATCTTTTGCTCATTTTGTTGCCACATCCTTTATTCCAGAATCTGTATGAAAGCATTAAAAATGAGCCCTTCAAGATCCCTGAGGATGATGGTAATGACCTGACACACACCTTCTTCAACCCTGACAGAGAGGGCTGGCTTCTCAAACTGGGTGAGATGATGTTGACAAGGCCATGTGGGTTTTTGTTTGGGAAGTAATGCTCACCCATATTTTGCTTTAAGAGTGATCTTGTAAAAATGAACACTGCTACTGACATATTTGTTAATGTTGGAAAATGTTGGGAGTTTGTACTTGTTTTAATAATGGATGTGATATATGCTGTGTGCTACTGTATTCTTTTCTCTCCTAAGACTTTGTGGTATCAAGTACTAGCTCTCATGTCTCTGAGGTTTACAGTTAAGCCTTAATACGCTGGCATTTTGCTACTAATTTCATTGCCAGCATACAGTGTTGTGGCATTTGAATATTGCCGTAGTATGATTGTGAACCAGAGACAAGTGCAGCACTCACTTTCTTGCATCATGGCAGTCTAAAGATCTGATTGTTCTCCCTTGCATGGTGGGGCCTATAATCTGTTTGTCACTAATATCATCTCCCTTCCTCTCCTTCCCTCTCTCTCTTCTTTTCTCTATCTGTCCATTGTCTCCCTCTAAATCCTCTGGTCCCTGTTGTCTCTGCTTCTTCCCTGCGATTTCCACACTCTACTGCTGCTGCTTGTTTCTCAGGAGGTATGTACTGGCAATGTTGTTGTAGATAAGTCATAGTAAAGTTAGCCACACTGAGCCTGTGAGTTGTAAAAATGAGACTGTGGACCACTAGACCTTCAATTTTGACCTCCTTGGGTCCCTGTTATTCTTCTTCTCTCTTATTTACATGACTGTTACTTTATGTTCCAGGGGGACGGGTGAAAACCTGGAAACGGCGGTGGTTCATTCTCACAGACAACTGCCTCTATTACTTTGAATACACTACAGTAAGTGTTTGTGTCATTATGCCACGGTTAACTGAATGTGCTAATAGCACTTCTTGTAGTTGCATCAGGTACCTTAAACATGTTGACCAAAGCCATATTGTGATGGGATTAGTTTCTCAAACGACGACTGAATTTGTAATTACTGACTCAGGATGTCTGCAATTTAATGTATCCGTTCGGACGGGATTAGAATCTCCCCAGTATTACAGAGAAGAAAAAGGCTAACTAAAGCTGTCAGTACCGTCACCCATCTGAGCAGCTTTCAGGATCACACTCTCCCCATTGATTTTTTTATTTTTATATCTTAAGATAGACTCCCAGCAGATGGTGTAACTGTTAGGTGTTATTAGGCTACCCATGCCAATTAAATCAGCCAGAAACTGTTCAGATATCTCTATAGCAGCAGTGTCGGAGCAGTGTACCGTGGTGTGTAGCCTACAGATGTTTCAGTCAAAGGCACATTGTTTACACTCTAGGAATATTCAAATAATAATAAAATAAATAGGGCCTACAGTATTAGATAGTGATTACAAAAAAGAAAACATCGTCTGTTAAAGTCCAAACAGGTTTCCATTTCAACGGGATTCAGTTTATCCGAGGACCTCTTAGTTTGAGGAAAAACGGTCAGTAATTTGCTCTGTAATTATCACTGAGGTTGTCCGTAAAAAAAACACCGACATGTTCAATTCGGACGGGAATATCAATGATACACAGACGTCCCTGAACAGGGCTTTAGATAGGCAGCACAATATCAAAACACTGATTGATGTTGAAACAAGTATTTTGTACATAATGTATTGTCTTTGTGTGTTTCTGTCTTCAGGATAAGGAACCGCGAGGTATCATTCCCTTGGAGAACCTTAGCATCCGTGAAGTAGAAGACCCAAGGAAACCGGTAATATTACATTCCTACAGTACATTACATTATATTATTTATATATTAGAATCTCACGACTCAATGTGTTTACATTGTAATGATGCTTATTCAAGACTGTTTTCCTTTCGCTTAACAGAACTGCTTTGAGCTGTATATCCCCAACAACCGCGGTCAGCTGATTAAGGCATGTAAGACAGAGGCAGACGGTAGAGTGGTGGAGGGGAACCATATGGTCTACCGTATCTCAGCCCCCACCCCTGAGGAGAAGGACGAATGGATCCACAGCATTAAGTAAGTAGCAGGCAGAGGATGGAAACGGGAGGAAAATGGGGAAGTTAAATTGGGTGTAAAATTATATCAGGGAGAAATTTTGGCCCAAGAAACACTGAGAGGTGCCCTCTCATGTTTCTGATCATAACTGCCAAGCCTAATATTTATTTTAACTATCAATTTTACCTAATACAGTAGTTGCGAATTTTTCACCTTTAAGCACTGAGCAAATATATTTTTATTAATACACTTGCAAAACCATAGTATGGATGGGACAAGTTCCATTTGTTTTATCATTTTGGGGCCATCTGTGAAACTCAATAGTGTTTTTCCTTTTGTTTTTGTAAAGGATATTCGGTTATCAGACTGGCGCTTTATGAAGGTACAATTTATCTCTCTCTCCAGTTCTGCTGTCAGTGTGGATCCCTTTTATGAAATGCTTGCTGCCAGGAAGAAACGTATATCCCTGAAGAAGAAAGAGGAGCAACCATAGATGATTCCCTTCATTTTTCCCTTTCCTCCTTCGTCCCTCTCATCTCTCATTCTAACATGGGGCATGTTTTTTATTTTTATTTTTTTTATTATTATTATTTTTTTTGTCCATACGCCTACCTACCTATTCATAAATTGTCGCCCCACATTCCTTCCTCCTCGATGTGAGGATTCCTTGCTATCCTGTCTCTAAGACTTTTGAAAGGCACATTCAGAGTGAAGAACTCGTCCACTGTGGCTGCCTCTACTACCTTGGTTCTTACACTACTGCTGTGATATTCACCGTGACACACTACAGCCAGAGCACACTGTCTGTCCTGTCTTCTCACCACATTCCTCTCTTGTTTGACATTTAAGTGAACTGTGAAATTTGTCCTATTCAGGGTAGCAAGCAGCTCCAGTACTCTTGAAGTCTTTCACATTTTTACATGACATCTCAATGGTCCAGAGAAGTCACCTTTCTTCATTGTGCTTTCCCGGGATAAAATGTGAAATCGCCATTCATTTGCTTTCAGTTGGTGTACTTAAGAAAACTGAGGAAGCAGTTGAAGTAAAGAATACAAATGAAGTGGCAAGTAACTTTAGATTACTGAGATGTGCCCATTCTTTTTTTATTGTACTCTTAATAGCTTTGCTACAGGTTAGTACGTATATCTACACTGGCATTATAAAAGTCACGCTTAAATACTGTAACCATTCAGTGAGGAAAATGTCACTGTTCATATGTACAAAAAATTGTATAGCCTAGTTACTGTCTTATTTCAAATAAGGTCGGCTCTCAAAGCCGGTTATGGTCGCCATATTTGCAAAATTAATGGACACAAAGATAGGTTTTTGCTTTGGAGATACAGTAGCTGCTTGTGTAGGCTTCATGAGACAAGATACATTATTTTGCAACTTGTATGAGCAGTAGTGCAGAAGAGTACCACAGTTTGGAGGTTATAATGCCTTTTAACACTATATTGAGCAATGAGTTATCCTTATGTCCTCTCAGACTGAATGCTATGGCATGCCACAAATGATTTAGTTCTTGTTCAATATGAACACTGCTGTGTGAACACCGACATCTTTCTCACTAGTAATAACTCTCAGACATTTAACTGTTAAATCCAGGTCTATACACTACACTGAGTTCCAAGAAATTACAATGGCAGCTTATAATGTATACTTTTTTGTAAATAGATGTTAGCATATTTGTTTACGATACACATAGAAATGATTTAATTTATTCTTTATTTTTTGTTAAAATCAGGTTTTTTGTACAAGCTACTGTAGGACTGCATGTTGAGGACTTGAGGCATCAGTTATAGGTACTGATGATTTTTGCAAGTATTGGGTATGTTGGTTTGAGAAGTGTTAGTGTTCCCTGTTGAATCTAGAAAAAATTGTGGGTTCATTTTCATAATGGAGCAGTTAAGGTGTAAGTTCATCTTATCCGTGAAGTTAATTATCCTATTTAATTTCTTCTGGAGAAGGAGACGATATCTCATCAGTATCTAAGGGAAGTTTTGTAGTCTGATTTAATTCTGATATTACCCTGTTTGTACTTGAGTGAATCAGTCAGAAAAGTGCAAACAGTGAATGGTTTCAGTCTTTTGAAGTAGCGTCCTCTCTTTGTTTCCTGCACTGCTCAGCGTCCACAAGCAGTGAAAGGAAGGGAAGCTGTTCACAATAGGTGAACTGGAAAGTTTCCATCATATACTGCAGCTAAAAGCAGATTTCTCTTGGTGATTAAATTGAAAAGATGAGAAAACAAGGAACACTAATAAATCTTTCATTCATTATGTAATAGTTCAATTATTCAAATGTAATGAATCAGTAACAATGTTAGATTTGTGTCCAAGGATACACTTGCCTGACTTACCCCATAGATATTTAATTATTTGCAATAGTTTTTTGAGTTTACATTTTTAGATGTTAGGAAAGATTTCAGCGCTACGATAGTT
Organism: Neoniphon sammara; assembly: GCA_900302535.1. Taxonomy (NCBI): domain Eukaryota; kingdom Metazoa; phylum Chordata; class Actinopteri; order Holocentriformes; family Holocentridae; genus Neoniphon; species Neoniphon sammara. Next base: position 39,137 of record OMKZ01015102.1, on the reverse strand, counting down.
GTCTACTGCACTTTATCAATTTTAGCATTTTGGAGATCCATCAAATGCTGTTATATTGACTGACAATACTCACTCTATAGCACCATCTATTGGTGATTAAACAATACTGCAACATGCACAGAGAGTGCACTAAGAATTGTCAAGAAATGTGATGCCATCACCTTGTCAATTCTAGCTATAGCCACAGCATTTAAGTATTCAGACCAACATACTGTATTTATGGTTCATGTGCACCCTGAAGAAGGTCATTTTGCATGAAGGTGGCTGTTTTTTCTCTCTGTGAACACAAACTGTTGGGGGCAATACTTGTTTTGTGTTTTTAGGACATAGCAGATGACTGGTCCTTGAAGTACAGATCTAGAATTCCCTTTTACTCCCTCATTGCTTTCCAGAATCATCAAACTGACAAACCCTAACTTTATTTATTACTGCAGTTGTGAGCAAGTGCTGAAACACTGCTTCTGCACATCACATACTACACTCTGGATATTCTTGAAGTGCAAAGTTGCCAAAAATTGTTGGGACATCCAATGTTTTCACTTAGCAAGAAGTGACCACAGAAATGACTGAAACTGGGCCTATATCTCTGATTCCATGACCCCACGGCAGCCTCTTTCAGAAAATGTGTTTATTTTGTATTTATTTATTTTTTATTTACTGCAAGGTGAAGATGGACAGATCATCTGTAAATGTAGCAAAACAAAAACCACGGTACATTGGTGCCAGTAAACTACTGTGTAACAATAAAAAGTGAGCCGAGATGATGGATTGTTGTGCTTGTTTTTCATCCAACTTTGTAATGACTTAAATCTCAAACATGCATTCATAACTTGATTTGTGACAGGCGAAGGAGCAGTAGGCTCCAAAGAGCTTTTATGTCTCTGTGGAGACTTACCCCGAGAGGGTATCCAGTGATTAGTTTGCCTGTTATCATCTGACCTCAACCTAACAAAACACTGAGAGAGTCACGCGTGCCACCTTGGAAAACCAACATCACCAAAAGACTTTATGCATCACTTGGGGTCACTGTAAGCATGATAACTGCAGACAAAAATATTGCATCTGCCAGTATCAATTAATAAATGGACTGGCAGTAACAACTTTATCTCAGTTAATGTAAAAATCTTCTCTTAATAATATCCCAGATAATAAGTAGGCTGCCTAGCTGTTGAACTTTCATTTTGCGAAGATCCCATCAATTTGCTGGCCTGTATCAGGTTTGCGGTATTCAAAGTGTATGGAGAATGAAAAACTAGGACACATCTCTTCCACATTGTTTATTTACAGTGTCAAAGTACTGTTGAAAGAATAACTTTAAGAAATAATGGCAAAGTTTTACACTGGCTAATGTATTGCAATATTTATGTACAGGAACAAATATACAATCAAGGCCAGATATTCACAAAACCACAATACAATTACTTAAGTGAAATAAACATATAAGACACATAGTTGTGCCATAAAATTAAAGTAAAAATAACATCTAAAGTAGTGAAAAAATGTGAGAAACGATACAAATTTGTTAAGTAAACAAACTGTCAAATGCATGTTGTAAGATATAAAAGTTGTGAAAAGCAGAACTGGAACTGGAGGTGGTTGTGTTAGACTGATATTAAAAGCTGTTTCTACTGGTTTGAGTAATCTTTTAAATATATAATAAAAAAAGCACTACTGGAATACAATATCCCAGCAGGGGTTCATGTTTTGAGCGTAAATGCAACATAATATCTACAGCCCTAATTGTGTAACGTATTGGTCAGGCTCTCCATTAAGTCTCTTAAAATTATTAATAAAATATGATCAATTTATCTATGATACAAAGATTAACAAAAAAATATAAAAGGTCAAAACAAATTAATTGTACACTTTCTTTGGTAAATTAGCTGTATCTGCAATGGAAACCTTTTAAAAAGAGAATCCAGAACATAATTTTATTTCCCAGCACACTGCTATCAGCATCTCTTCCTCTATTTAAAACTAACAACATGCTGACAAGAGACCCCCATATGAGGCCTGTTAATGTCATAATAAAACAAAAACCCCTACAGAATTTAGTCTTATTAACAATATGACAATATGTCACATACAGTATGTCACTCACTTGTGCGTGTAGAACAAAACACTAAATCATCATCACGTTAGATAACAGCCAAGAACTAAGGCCCAAGAACACTACACAGTATCTGTAAATACAGATTAGTCACATAATAAAAACACTTACATATTTCTTAAGAAAAAGTCTCTGGTTGAGTTAAAAGGAAGGCATTGATTCAGAAATTGAACAGGAGTTGGCGCCACAGAATGATCACACCATGTGTGCTGTAGCAAAGAACCATTGAAAGTCAATGTGATTTTCATTACATCCCTGTATTCCCTTCAGTTTCTTCCATTGCCTTTTGATGATAAACTTTCTCATTAAGTTCCAGGATATCTCCAAGGCTGGTGTTTTTCATTGATTATCCTTAGTGACATGGATCAAAGGGGTATTTTGTGACCCCTCCATGCAGCTCCACCTCTGTTTCAGACCATGCGATGACATCACCATTGAGGTGACCGCCACAGGACGCCAAGCTGTAGATATCGCTTGCAGGCAGGACATGTGACCACATGTTCAGATCTGAGATCTCACCCACAAATGACTGAGTTGCATCAAAACGACCTCCCAAGGCATCCTGAGGAGAAGAGAGGAGGTGCAGTTAAAATCTGATTTGGAATTCACACAGCACTGTGATCACTACTTTTTTCAGAAACTTGCAGCACCTTAAGGAGACATGAGAATAGGCAGAAGCTGAGTCAACCACAGCTCAGTGTTTCTGAGAATAAAAGTCTATGAAGAACAATCACTAGTCAGGAGAAATGATGTCTGAATGGTGGGGTTTGATCAAATTTAGATGTTTCTTGCAGGACTGAACTAGCAGGTCTGTAAAGATTTATGTCTGTCTATGGAGGATGGCTTCCTCTGTCTTACCTGTTCCTGTCCAAGGATGAAGACCCCTCCAGCCCTGATGGGGTGCCAGGCTGACAGGTTCTCCCCAGACCCCCTCTGCACCCCGTCCTGGAAGACCTCCCACTGACCGTCCCGCGTTGACCATGTCACACACATGTGGTGCCACTTCCCATCGCTCAGAGTCAGGGGCAGTGTCACCGCCTGTGGATGATGAACATGGTGAGGCATTACAGTAGCACTACAATCAACTCATCAGCCAGCCAGAATCAAAAGATCACAGCCAACTTTTCAGAAATGTCATGTGCTCAATCATATTAGGCAGACTGGATTTTTAGTTGTAGTCTATGTTTTTCAGAGGTGCTGGGGGTGTTATTATGTATCCCAACTGAATTCTGTGCAAGATAATGCTCACAAACACTGTGACTGCTCAGAAAATTCATTGTGCCTTTTTCCCATTGGCTAAAACAGCCCTTATATGACAACCGCAAAACCCCTCACCTAACCCTAACTTAAAGTCTTATGTTTGTATTTTGCCTAGAACTGTATTGGGTTTCATAATAAGGTGCTTTGGAGGCAGAAATAATGTCATTGGTTTAGTTAAACCTCAGTGGGCAGAGCCAAATAATCAAGTTGTCAAGCACAACGTACTGGCACGAAGGATCTACTTAACAGGTTTACCTCAATAGCTATAGTTTGATTTGGAAGGTCAGCCTGGCTCACCAGCTACTTAATGTGGCTAGACTGCATTTTTACAAGGCTTCATAGTGCCGCCTCCTGTCTTACCCCATATCTTTGTAGCTGTGTCTCAGTTACTTAGCCAGAAAATCTCCCTTTTGCACTGCACAATTAAGTTTATCTCAGCTGATGAGATTATTTCTGCCAAAATAAAATAATTTGTTATTATTACTAGTAGTAGCAGTATTCAAATGTCATGCTTCTGGTCTTACATTACCTTTACCAGTACATACAATCAGTGCAAATGTATGGAACCGCCTTAAACAGCCTAATCATTTGTATATGTCACATCTGTGCCAAGAAGATTTGAAAAGAATATGCTGCCACAGGTTTGACATATACAACTGACATAAGGTGCCTCTTATGTACAATGGCATATAAATTTGAACTAATTTTATATCTATGTGTAGGATGGAAAGCTTGACAGTTTAAAGCAAAGCAAAAAATGTGTGCTGAAGCTGTTCTTCCTTTCTTAGCACTACCAGAGAAGTCCTGCCTTAGACAAATGTTGGTGAAACTACAACTCCAATTTGCTAATTTTGCACAGGGTAGTGTATTTGGGAAGTTGCATCTTTGCGTATTCCTGTGAAACACTCTGAAACATGTATAGCTTTCAGCAGCTGCAACCCTGGACCACACAAGTGTTCACCGTCCTGCTCAAAGACGCTTCCACAGGAATCTGTTGAGACGTGACTCCCTTGCCAATACTGTAGTTAAATACTGAGCAATAAAGTAGCTCAGTGCCCTGAAGTCACCAGGTTCTGTCCCCTCCCATAAATTCATCCTTCTTAATGATGTGACACACTAGAAGTTCAGAAGCGGCTTAGACAGCAGGTGGAGGTTTGGAGCTCATCTGAGGGATACAAGTCTCCCTCGCAACACTGTCACCACATACACAGCTTTGCTTTTCCTCTCTCACCTTGTCATCTATCAGCAGCTCCATGGGGTTGTTCCCCCACTCGATAAGCACCAGTTCATTGGCCTGTCCAGGTACAGAGTAAGAGAACGGGGTCCCCAGGCCAGGCCCCACGCCCGCCTTGATCCAAAGACACAAGGTCATTGCAAAGATCTCATGAAGCAGGGTCGTCTTCACCCGCCCGTACATGTAGTTGGTTCTCATGGGGAAGCCAATCTGGAAGGCATCAGGACTTTTGGTTTTCTTTCTGCTGGAACCTGTTAATGAAGAACAATACCAACTTTACTGTTTATTCAAAACATGATTCATCTTCAGTTATTCTTTATGACTGCATACTACAGTCACTGAGTACCTGTGAGGTGCAGCTGATTCAGCATTGAGTCCAGTTTATTTGAGTGGAACCCGGACCGGGACCCTGGTGGTCGGTATCCCATGTGTGGAATGTAACCATGGTTATCTGCTTCGTTACTGTGTTGGTCACGGTCGCCATCTGCATCATAGTGGTTGTCATCATCATGGCGGCTGTCATCGTCATTGTCACTGTAGTTCCCGTTGCCACGATGGCTATCATTGTGTCCGTCAAGGTTTTCACTGGGGTTCTTTGGGTGGTCGCCATCGTCACGGTGACTGCTGTCATCATCATGGTGGTCTGGACTGCTGAGGGCTGCAGTGTGACGGTGCAGCTGCTCCTCCAGAGCACTGATCTTCCTCTGCAGCAGCTCCTTCAGAGAGCTGGAGTAGGTGGTGGATGTGTTCCTCTTCTGCAGAGACAAATAACACCATATCTTAATACTGAAATATTCAGCTTTTCTATTAGGTCAGAGTGTAAAAATGCATGTATTAATTCTTCTTAAATCCCATTGATTTCTACTTCATAGAGCAAGGACACAGGCTGATGTTTGTTCTTAGAGCTGCTTTGCACAGACAGACTGGAACAACCCTCAAGGAGTCAAGTGAGCATGTGCTTGTTTGTCACTTACAAGTCTTAAAGAGCACTTGATGTGCGCTACTTTGAGTCAATGTCCTGTTAATTACATACAGTAATTAAAAATATCATGATGTTCAATTTAATAGTCGTTGAATGTAATGGTCAAGTAGAGACTGTGGTATCTATCTTATTTTGTCTGCTCCTCACACATTCACCATGTGTGTGTCTTCCTGTATCCACCTGTCCCTCTCCCATCCAGGTAATCCAGGCTTTGTCGCAGTGCTTGCCCTGATTACCAGTCTGTCAAAGGAGATCATGATAATTGATGCTGATCTTAGACCTGCACCCCTCTACAGTCCCTGACATCTGTCTGTGATCACGATCCAAGAAAGAGGGACAATAGAAAAGGATAGATGGATTAAGAGAAACATAATGGCCAAATCCGCCAAGAGGCAGATAGAAACGGGGATTACTGGAGGAACCAAATAAACGAAGAGGAAGCAGGACCCACGCAGAGAACTAAATTTATACCAAGTCCAAATGTGCCCAATCCAAACTATATCTCTGTCTTTATCAGATCAGATGCTGACGTCCAGGAAACCGTTGCTACCCACTTAGCCCATCAATCAGACAGAGACAGAGGGGGCATGAGATCAAGCAGCTTCCTTGCCAATGAAGTAGGTTTCAACAATTAAGTAATTCATTATTCCTTTGTCTTACGCAGTGCACACACTACTTTGGGAAGTGTGTTGATTATTTAAACAAACAATCCTCTGGCAACAGCATGGCTGCATCCAAACAAGGAAAAGTCATGCACTGTGGATCACAAGCCTTCCTGTATTTCTACCTCTCCCTCATCAGATGTGTATATTTTAAGCCTGCCTCTTTCATGTTTAGCCATATTGCCCTTTCCTATACTTGTGCTCTATAGTTGTCTTTATTTGTGAGGACAAAGTTAAAAAAAGTTTACTCCTGTTACTGCTCACCTGCAGGTTGTCCAACCTCTCCTTCAGTGCCTGCAGCATCCTCTCCATCTGCTCTGGTGATGATGTTATATCCCCCGGTGTCACATGTTTGTCCTTCCCTTGGTTGCTGTTGCTATGCCCTCCATCTGACCGGTGCCCCCCCATGGAGGGGTTGTGTGGCGAGTCCGGTATGAGGTTGCTGTTTCCATGGTGACCCTGCTGGTTGTTATAGTACCCAGTGTCAGTGTACGTGTTAGGACTGCCCACCCCTCCTTGACGGGAATGTGAAGCTGTGCCACGTTGGTCATCATGAGCGGTCATGCCTCGTCCAAAACCCTCACACAGGGTGAGCTTGGCCGTGAGCTCTCTAATGGTCTCTCTCTGGTCTAGGATGGTCTCTTTCTGTTGGACAAGGCTCTCCCTAAGGTGCAGAATGGTGGCTTTGGCCTCATCAGTCACCCCCCACCAACCAGTGGGAGGGCCCCCTAGTGTGCTTTGATGCCCCGGTCCGCTGGGTCCTGACCCCCCAAAGCCTGTCCCTGCAGGGGGGAAGCAGGCAGGGTCTGCGTCCACTGGGATGGGGGTGCACACAAAGCGTGGGTGGGCGACATAGTCATGGTCAGGCCCTGAACTGGCAGATGCAGGGCAGAGGAGTAAAAGTATAAAGAACACAAAAGGGATAAGCGAGGTAGACAGGTGTAGAGACTGAGAGTTCCTCATGCTTTCTGTCCACAGTTTAGCCGGTGAGTGTAAAGAGCTTGGCTTCAGTTCAAAGTGTGCAATGCCAGGTAGAGTGAAGGTTATGCCTCTGATCATGTTGCTGTAACAGCACCATCACAGAGCAACATAACAAATAAGATTGGCAGCAACATTTCCATCCACTTACAGATCTGTGATGAATTTATTAAAATTACAGTTATCTTGGTAATGTTATGTCTTCCTTGGCTTTATGACAGAATATGTATTGTTATTCTGGATGTTGTATTGTTTTTCTCTTCTCTTGTGTTGTTGAAGAATGAAATAATCCTGTAAAAAAAAAACAGCAGAGGTGAGATAATCAGTAGGCAGTGGAAAATATATATAAAAGAACACTGTCGGGACACTTTGTGGCTGGCCTAGTAATCATGAAGTTTCTTAGCAGGACGTGACAGTGGATTAACACAAACTCAGCATGAAGTCCTTGGCCCCAGTTAGCTGGTGCCTGTCTGACCAGTAACCTGACATGGCATGCATGTGCCACAGCAACAAAGACAACCTAAGGACAACCTCTAGTCAAGGATTAGACACAAGTTGAATGTGTGACATCCTGACCTGCATGACTCCTACCGTATATGTGGGACACACATTATAGTAGTAGTAGTAATAGTAGTAGTGGTAGTAAAATAAATAATTGGAGTAGTTGAAATAGTAGCAGTAGTAGTAGCATTATTCTAGTAGTAGCAGTAATTGAAGGTGCTATTTTCATTTCAGATTTTGCAAACCTCACCGTGAGCTGCTGTCTATTTGCTGGTAAACTAACGTGTTTTACAGCAGTAGAGATGAGTAGGCTAGGCAATAGATTTGTGTATTTCTTTTTAAAGGCTAGTTCATTATTTGGATTTGGGGGTTAATTAAGGGGCTGTCCAGGTAGATGATGAAAAAACAGAGCCATGTCATATATGCAATAGAAAGTAATGCTGAACACAAATGTATTCCTGAATAGGGATTGTGGATTTACACTCTCTATATATTGGTTTATATAAGGATTCCTTTTTTTTTTTAATGTGATAACCTTATTATGTCTATAACTTTCTCTTTTTGTGGTTGCATATTAAATACAGTATATCATATGTCTTTATCACAGAGAGTAGTTGGTTATGGTAAAATTCGGCCTGTAGTGATGAGATGTCCTCCATTATACAGGTCGGCATTTTGAAATGGCACGCACGTGATGTGACAGCTAAAGCTCACCCACCACCTGTTGCTTCCAGTGGCCAGCCTCCTCAGTGGTGTTTGTGTGTGTGAGTGTGTGTGTGCTTGACATTTGATATATGATTTCCTTTAAATGATCAATTATTTGGAAACATTCTGATTAGTGTACTGTGTGAAAAAGAGCATGCATGCCTTCAATAAAATTCTTTCTTGTGCTGTTATTCTATTCATGTTATGCTATTCATAAATCAGTTGCAAGAGGGGTTTAAGAACAATTATTTCCTCGTGTAAATAGTGAAGCATTTTTTAATACTTTTCTTTCCAATCCTAAGAGTTCTCCTTAGGAAAGTGACTTGTATTTCTAACTTCTTCTGTGTCTGTGGTTCCTGTGGAGCCCTGTGATTCATGAGGCTTAGAGGAGAGACAGATGGTCGAGGTACAGGGCCGTGTCATGCCCAATCTCCACTATTTAGCCCTAAGTTTATTATCGCCCACGGGTCACTTGATTAACCTAATTGCAAACAGTTGCTGGGCTAACTTTGTCGGAGATAAGTGGGCTTCCTCATCCTTGCATGCCATGTATGTGTGTGTGTGTGTGTGTGTGTGTGTCTGTCTGTGTGTGTAGGTAATCCATGAGTCCTGGTTTAGAATGCTGGGACTTTGCACCATGCCGGCACCATATGGCCAAAGTGGGTATTAAAGTAGCATGATTAGTCCCAAATTAAATGCTGACAGCAGCAGTTAGCACTGTGAACAAAACAGTTCCCTTCCTAGCCAGTTGACTCCAACAAAATAAAGCACTCACCATATAAAAACACAGGAGGGGCCAACACTTCTCTAAACAGAGGATAAATTCACAATATTGTATGAAATATTGTATCATTACCTTTGAAAACATGTTTTTCCAAGTGTTTGTTCAAAGACATTTGGCCCTTTGTGAAGGTGGAGCTGACTTTAAGAAAGTCTTCTGTGGAAGTTACATCCAACTGCATTATAAATTCAGTTCTAGTCCTTTATACAGTATTGTTGCTTGTGCTTCTCAATTGAACAGGGACTTGTTCATGATAAATGGCCTATCAGCCATATTTCTCTGTAACTAAAAGCTGTGTGTACCCAAAAAAACACACTGTCTATCAGCTTATGGTCTAGATGGTCTACGTTTAGTCCTCAAATTTCCCTTTTGCTGTATAATATGCATGTAATAGATTGTCAGTTTAATTTGCTGTGTACAAGTCAATTCTCAACCACAAAAATAATGTAAGTCACATTGTTAATAGTTAATCAGAAAGAGGTCTTAATATTTTTGAAATCTCTCTTTTCTAACTTTGACATCAGATGCCCAGTTGTGGGCATCAGATGTGAAAATTAATTCTGAATAGATGTGGCTGCTGTTGTAATATTCTTGTTTCTCTCAGAGGCAGAGTGCATGTTTTTCTGTCTGCCCCCCAGCCTTTTATGTATGCTTAGCAATAACATCAATAGACTACAGTGTCATGGCCACCTACAGTCAGAAACTTAAGTATTAAAAGAATGTATTCTCTGTTTTGTTAAACATGTACAGTGTCATGTGGTTTTTACATTCAAGGATGAGTAAAAGGCAAAAGAAAACACCATGGCTCCACACAGGCCACATGATAACAATGAAACTAAGATGAAACCAAACTCAACACACCATTCAAACTGTGCTAATTCCTGTAATTGCATGTGAATATTAACCCAAAACTGAACAGATCCAACTTCTTGGACCAAAGTTAGCTGAACAATGGAGAAGAGCTGCGTCCTTACCTTGGAATCTGTTGTAGCTCCTATATCTACGTTGTGAGCCAGTAGTGGGTTAGTCCATCCAGGCACTGATCAGATTGTGAGAGATTTACTCCAGATGACTGCATCACCTCAACTCTTCCCTTCCCCACCGTCGCCACCTCTATTTCTCTCCTCCTCTTTACCCCTCCCACCCTTTTTTTGGATGACCACACCTCTTTCTCAGCCAGACTGTGTTTGGGTTGACTTTTTGACACCTCACACAGTTGTCCTGCAGCTGTATTTAACCATGATTGCTACAGATTATATAGTTTTTAATTCATACAGACGTGTTGCTTCCATTTTACACACATTGTTATGCTTTTTCTTCAATTGGACACATACACCCACCCATCCACACACACACACACACACACACACACACACACACACATACAGGTCTC